>JASANE010014588.1:0-98668 GCA_030248225.1 Trileptium ribeirensis
CTTGAACACATAAAGGTAGTTTATCATTTATTTTTAAAACTATAGTATGATGTGTATCTATAATTTGGTATTATAGTACCGTAGCAGATTGTGTTATTTGTCTGTTTGAAGGCTCCAAGAATAATGTATTCTATCCGGTATAGTGCAACTCACTCTCATGGTGTTTCTGAATTAGCATTTTAATTGTTTTATTATTTTACAATATAGCTCATAGGTGTCTATAGGCGTCGGACCTCCGTCAAGCCGTATTTACCCCCTCCCCCTGAAGCACGGGCGTAGGCAGGGACCTTTGGACGCAGGGTCACTGTATCTGCTGGGCGGGCGCAGCTTATTAAACGCACCGTTCACATATGAATGTGAAATCCACTTTTATATTATATTCCAGGGGCACGTCCCTTCATGCTCCCCATTGCCTAATCCATTTTCCTGAAGTCTCCTTACTCTACCTTCCCGCGCGCCAAGCGAATGGGGAAATTTTTAGCAATAAGTTAAACCTGTGGTAAAATCGGCAAAAATTGCCGGAAAAACGGGGTAAATCCACGAAAATATGGGAGGTCTAATCCTCTCACTGCCGACCCTCCCTTGTTCCGAAGCCGATAGACCTTCGAAACCTATGATATAGCTGTTTAGGATCCAGTTTTGATTTCTAAGCTCGAACTTTTTCTTGCTTACGATCTCGGGTGGTTGTCTTTTGTGCTTCGCTTGAGAAGTTTGGAATGGAAAGTTATGTGTCGTAAAATTAACAACGACAGAAACAGGAAATAGCAAACCTGTCAACTACAATACAAATTATGACTAATTTAGGTAACTAGCTCCTTCGAGTGCAACAGTAGGTCCTATACAATTTAGATTGTTTTCGTTAAATGTTTAGCAAAATTTAGTATGTTATATAATAAATATTAACTGTTTAGATAGAGAGCTGATTGTCTTTTGTAATTGATGTCATATTTACAAGAAGACAAAAGTGTGCATCAATTATAGTTTGAATCGGGTCGTAATTTCCGAGGCCCGGCCCGATTCACTCTTAATTTGAAGCTGAAGAAGCGGAAAAAAGCGAGCATGATTTACGGGGCTTCCAAAGAATTCAACGCAAAGCTGAACAATTTTAGTTCGACCTAAATTTTGATATCAATTGACTCAGGTAGACGAAGCAATTGACAAATTACTCATTTCGTCAATATGTTTTACCAACGGTCCGTATTTTTTCACGGGTTATGCAGTTATTGTCATATATCTGAAATCATAAGGCATAGCTTGAGTCAGGAACTGATTGAGCTGATTTTACTACCATTCGAACAATCTTGTGTTCGAATGGTACATAAAATTATATATATACATATCTATCGAGAAAAAATTTGGATACCAAGGGTACCAACTAATGTCAAAAAATCGTCATAAATATTTCCATAATGATTGTTTAATGAACCACCACTTTGGACTGAGTCGAGTGGCACTAAAATCTCTGCTGTATCTAAAATTTGCGAATTATTGTAGGGTATTGTAGGAAATACTCTACGCCTACTTTGTATTTAACTTTTTTCATAGCATACGTGATGGGTAGTTGAGATAAAGTCTAGTTAACAGTATTTTGGCCGAAGTAACCCTGAGGGGCAGTACGTTATAACGTTAGAAATCGTAAAGAAACTTTTCTTTAACTTGTTACAGAACAGCTTAGAGCGGGGCGTTGGGGGGCGCGAGCCCCCGACTTTGCCTAGGCTTAGTGTATGGCCTATATAAGGAACTTAGCTTTAATAAAGAGTATATTTCTAAGAGTTGAAATATAGCCACCTTCCGAGTGTACTGTGGGCGCATATGAAATCATGGAATTGGGTCAAAACTATGTAAGACAGTTTACATTATGACGAAGAAACGCATCCATTCACTGGCATCATTAATAGTGAAATGCCAGTTATCCAGTTGGGGCTTACTGCTGGCCAAGACCAATCTCGTCATTTTGAAAGCACGTTAAAGCATACATATAACCGTATTCTGAAAATATACTCAGAAACAAAACATCGTAAAATGTTACTCAGTAAAAAAGTTAACTCACCAGTCTGATGTCACATATTTAATCTCCAAAAATTAATAGCTAGGTTTTAGTCTATTGTTCCAACTCACAAAGGATGAAATCAAACAGGCATGATATATGTGTATGCAGACAAAACAATTGTCTCGCAGTGATTGCGACGATGCTATCCCATGTGATATTCATGCAATTGCGACCATATAGGTATATATTCCGTTAGCGAAACTCCAAGATAACGGAGTGGAAGTATTCAAGCTGTGTGATGAGGGAATAGAGGAAACCCATTATTTTGTGTTGGGTATCGCCCGGGGAGATACGACAACTGAGTGTTATCGGAGACCAAACTGAGCCATCGAGTCGATTGAATGGGACACGACGTGTTTATAGGTATAATAGTGCCGTCGTCGACCGTTGAGTAAAAGTTTGGAAACCAAGGCCAACGCCATTCTATTTGTGCAAGAGGTGACCTGACAGAGAATCAAGAACGTGGATCATATTGGTCAAAATGCAGTTAGAGAGTAAGGTTCATAGAACATGACTTATGCGGGATTCACGTTATAATGTCACCACCACTTGGTACTTATGTACCCCACACAGTGGCGGGCACACCCTAGACCACAGGGTGTCTTAGACACCCATGTGTTTTTAAATAAAGTTTCAAATAAATTTCAAACAAAGCTAGCTAATAGTTTAGCTTATTTCAGACGGTGTCAATGAACCATCGTTGCTTTTTCGTTTTGCTGAGGGTTTCCGCCATCCCGTGGGGTCATTTTACATAGGGTCTACAGGATACCCTAGAAACACCGCATCGGCAAGCATAAAACACAGAAATACTACATTGCCAAAATGAGGTATCTAGGGGTGTGCCCGACACCCTCATATTTTGTTATGGTGTGGGTGTCATTGTCACCGTCTTTACGGTGTAGTCTACACTGCAGGGGGACAAAAGTTCCAACTGTTGGGGACATTATAACGTGAATCCCGCATTAAGTATTGCATCAAGTTATAGCTAAGTTTATTCCAGAACAGACAAAAGGACTAGCAACTAAGGGTCTCTGACCCTCCGTAAAATTGCACGTGAATGATGCCAACCAATCTAAAATCTATGTTATATCCTGCGAATTGAAGGTGAGTAGTGCTAACAGGGCCGATTTCACGCACCGATGTCTCTTACTGCGTCTAGGCCAATGGATTCATTCACTAAGGATCAGATTAAAATACGACCGAATCCCTTTTCTTAGCACAGTAAGAAAATAAGCGAAGGTATGTCGTCCGGGCAATCCGCAGCGGAAAAGCGGATAGTCTAACCACCTTTTCCGTTGCATCCATGGCACCAACGATTGCTGTCTCTACGAGTGTTTTAATAGTGGAAGGAAATAGCCGGTCGTGTATAAATTCGGCGCTTAGCATTTTCTCAGCGACTCCAGCATCAACGCACCGCAGGAGACTATGGGCAATATTGATCTGGCCTGGGGTTACATCTTCTGACAGTGAAACTTAACTACACGGAGTGTCCGGAATTAGGTATTTAAAATCCAACCTGCACAGAGTGTCTCTAGTTAAGCATCCATGGTGCGCATCCTCAAATGTTCCTGACTATATTAAGAGGCCATCACTGCGGTCTCTTGTGCCAAACCAGGTACGATGTAAACATAGAGTATTGCTTTCTTTTACGGATGCAGCCGTCCATGTCGACTTGACCTACCGATGAATGGAGATTGGTTTCATTCTAGGCCATCGATCCTGGTCTGGACCGCGAGCCCAAAGCTGGTGTCAAACGAAATTTGTCTTAATCAAGGTAATACTACCTGAGCCGTACAATTTTATCAAAATTAGCCTGCCCACACCAGGGTTGGGCACCGGAAAAAACCAACGGAAGAAAGTGTTTTTCCGTTTTTTCTACCTCTCCGGAAAAAACTATTTCAGGATTTCGGAGCCGAAAATAGATGGAAAACCGTTATGCAACAAAATACGGCCGTGAGCATTATTTACACTCATTTAAACAGCATTTACATTTCATGCGTATGATTTATATGGTAGAAATGGTATAACACTATCTTCCAAGCATCGACTAAATATATAATCTTAGCATAAGCATAGCTTGCTTCCTCCGCCGCATCAGAAACTTTTGCCCGATGGTATATTGAAAATGAATAGGTGCGGTACTGAATAGAACCATGGGGTTTGTATTGAGCATATAAAAGCAGTAAACTAGGCAGACACACAGGCCACGCACACATGCCGACAGGAAGATATGGGACGGGGATTAGTTACTCATAACGTCAGCTCCCCCAAAACAAAAAGAAAGAGAAAACCAAGGGGTTACAGCTCTTGGTGGTTGGCCACCATCCCACTATCCGCGCCGGCCCGTTTACCTGCTGGAATAGAAACCCGCCGGCATGTATGCCATATTTACCACGACGAGTCATAAATTAAATAGCTCGAGAGTTGGATCGTAGACTTAAATTACATAGTCTATTCTATTAATTCTCTTGCAGCATCACTTGTACGGCGGGCAGTTTGACACCAGTTTAACTAATAGTAAAGTCTACACAATACTAAAAATTTTAATCACATTCGACAATTTTAATCGTTTTTAAACTTCCGTTTTTCCGCGCTACTTTCCATTTATATACATTTTTAAACAAACAATTGCTTTATTTCAGTAGGCGATGCTTATCTTCTGACATAAGAACTCAATAACCAACCAGAAATTTTATATTAGTCCAATTACGGTGTATTGGCATTTAACAAAGGAATTCCACCGTAGGATCTGTCTCCACCGGCGCGAGCGTTGTATCAATATTAAATAGATGAAGACGTGAGAGATGCCTTGCAGTATATATAATATACCAGCAGCGTTTTATCATGTTATCGAGCAAATACCAAACTGGAAAATATGAGTTTGCGGTTGCCTATCAAGTTCTTTCACAATTAATTCAATCCTAATAATTATACGTACTCCTGTTATCGATATAGCTACCGTGTGGTTTTCATATAACCCTTCGGAAGATTCAAGCGCCGCTGCACTGTGCTATTGCAAATTCTATATGACAACATTGCAGTTTTAGACCTTTTTCAGTAATTAAGACATTAATAATCATACAACGGTATTCAATTTCGCATAAAACTGTGTTTACTGCTATTTTTCGCCGAACAGTATTAAAGCTTTGAATTTTTTCCGGTTTTTCTATTATTTCCCGAAAAAAAGATTTTTTCCGGCGTGGAAAAAACCAACCCTGGTGCGCACAGTTGGTAGAGTCGGCTATGCCAATTAAAGCCCACCTCATCGCGGTGTCAATCGGAACAGCAATGTTTGTGCGTTCAAGCCAGGAGTCAAACTCGCTGATGCTACGTAATGTAACCTACGTGGTTCTGGGGTACGTATTATCCACGTTAGATCACACTCTTTTAGTTGTCAAGATCGAGGCTCGCATCGACGCTACCTATGTTTAGGGAATGCACAGTCGGACAAATTTCAATTAGTAAATTGATTGTTCACTCGATAGTTTATTATAACACTTATGATCTACGGAAATACACATATAAACACACACATTACTCACAGGATATGCTGATTACGCTCCGATTATAAAAATTCTTGCACGCGTCAAATTGTTTGAGAACCGATTGGAACTGAATTGCTTAAACTCGCTGCACAAGGGTTGAAATACTCACAGAAGTAAACAATCAGATCATATCGTATTAAAACACTCGTAGACATCATACATACATACAATAGTAGGGTTGACATATCGGATTCGGGCGGGCCTCTGAGTTAGCTAAAGAATCGAATTAGTGAATTGATGGACGTGATGGTACCATGTCACAGTACCTTTGCCGGAGGCGAGTGTATGCGGCCCCCGACAAAACCTAGCCCGGTCTTCAAATTTGGATAGAGTGCACAGTCGAAATGAGCATAAAATTTATTGTAGTCAGAGTCTATCAATAGACAGCCTAGGACTCCCGAACATGTCGTCTCCGTTACATATCGAGAATTCTTAACATAATCCATTCAACAAAGTTCGTAATTTTGGTGACGCTTCTGTCAGTTATATCATAGCAACTTCGGTTAGACAGACTGAGGTTTAAATTGCACAGCTGAGAATCTTAGCTGCACGTTTTAGGTAAAAGTCAACCGTACGGAGCCCTGTGAATTTTTTCAGCATTTTGTTGGTGAAACGAAAATGCGGAACTATTTATATACTCTTTATGGTCGAAGAATTGAGTTGATAGAAATCTCCTAAAATACGTGATAAAAAATTATCTGTAGTGTAAATTTGTTTAGAAAGCAATAACCAGTGAAACTAGTGTGGCTCGAGGCAGAGATGGGTTTCACGAGAAAAAAAGGCAATATCGTTCTTGGAGTAAGTATCGCAAATAGATATCGTGAAACCTAATCTATCCTTCCATGTTGCATAATTTTAACTTATCCCATGTCATATTCCTACTGTAAAGATGATCAAAGTAAAACAACAGAGTGTCGCGATTTGGAGTAGAACATTATTGGACTTTGCACTTCGATATTATGCACGTTACACACAAACTATCACGGTTATGCCACGGTAGTGGTAAATTAGAATCGATTACATAACAAGGTTAAGGACTGCTAATTGCTCCACGCACTGAGCGCGGGCAACATTTAAGTTGGAACCTATCAGTAAAATAGGGCAACCGTACTTTATGCATGTAGATAATCCAGTTACACAACGGTTGTTTAGCTAAAACGCTCACTGAGTAATAACTTAAACATGAATTTTGTTGCAAAGTGCATACACAACAGATACAAATCACCACGAAACCGACAAGTAACATAACAAATATCTAAAAAGAAAGGAATCTGAGTATGCACACAAAATTTAAAATCTTATATTTTTTAGGTACTTCCTACATGTTAATATAAATTCTTACAGTGAATTAAAAAGAGACACCATTGACAATAATTGTTCTATGTCAAGCGACGGACGCATGGTTTAAAGCAAAATTGGCTTAGAGCTGCTCTATTCGTTGACGGGGCGACTAAACAAATACCTAAATGTTTATACAAGTACCTGCTGAGACCAATGCTTAGATAAACTGCAAAACGTGCATTTACTAATATTAATCGTTGCTTTAGTGTTACTTAATACAGAACACACTACAGCATTAACTCAGTTCGCTGAATAGCGTGCTTGTCTTTGCGTTGTTCGGTCGCCTTGTGAGAAGCCTTAAATAAAATTAACCTATAGCATAAACTAAGGATCCGAGCAACAGCGTCGCCAACGCGCAGATTAGCGCGAGCAGCTCTAACGCAATCGGGAGGGGCTCGAGGCGTTGTGCTGGCACAATTTGTTCAACGCCTCACTATAAAATGTCGGAGTTAATTTTTTTAACCGAGAACATGGTTTACAAATAAAGCCAACTCAATGTTAGTTAATTTTCACTATAAATGAATGAAATAAACTAAGAATGTCTGAGCTCAGTTCATCTTAACTCACATTGAGCAGGATACAGTCTACGTCGACTATTCCAACCGCAAAACTAACCAATTAGAGCTATCGAATATTTAAATATAATAGTGTTGATTTGGGGCGCTTTTGTCGTAAGACACAACTAGTATACTTATTTTGCTACTCGTAACGTTGCGTGAATTGTTTCTGTCACACTATTTACATTAACGAACGTATTGACAAACTCAAGCCTGCGCCAGGGAACGAACCCGAAACGTACGATTGAAACTTGTGTACACAAACCACTGAGCTATCTGAGAGCTGTTGCTCGGTTCCTTAAGGAACCTCACAATGCGAGCGAATAACAACGCACGTTCAAACGTACGATATACGACAAACTCAGTTAACACAACGAGTCGCAATGTGCGTTTGGTCCATTTGGACCTTACGGGCATGAGGGGGTTAGTTCTGCGATTGGTTAATTTTTAATTAACCCTTTCATGCCCGAATTAATTTGAGTATCCTGCAATGTTTGACAAACTCAAGCCTGCGCCAGGGATCGATCCCGAAACGTACGATTGAAACTTGTGTACACAAACCACTGAGCTATCTGAGAGCTGTTGCTCGGTTCCTTAAGGAACCTCACAATGCGAGCGAGTAACAACACACGTTCAAACGTACGATATACGACAAACTCAGTTAACACAGCAAGTCGCAATGTGCGTTTGGTCCATTTGGACCTTACGGGCATGAGAGGGTTAAAGTTTTTTGCCTGTCGACACCGCCCAGTTTCGAATGATTTTTTTGGCAATTTCCTATGATGTGTTCGCATCAATTTCACTCTGAAAAATGGTGCAGACAACCTTTCGAAGAAGTCAGAATTTGTTACCCATATAGTCAGACCCCCTTCAAAAAACCCTTGGGGTTACACTCCGTGGTTGTTGGCCACCATCTCACTCCCCGCACCGGTCAGTTTACCTGCTTTGATGGAATAACGGTGCAGTGGCATTTAACAAAGGAAATCCACCACAGGTTCTATCTCCGCCGGCACGACCTTTGTATCAGTAGACGAAGACGTGAGAGATGCTTTGCAGTATATATATCAGCAGCCTTTTAACATGTTATCGCGCAAATATTAGGCTGGAAAATATGAGTTTGCGGGTGCCTATAAAGTTCGTTCACAATTAATTCGAACCAAATAATTATACGTACTCCTGCTATCGGTATAGCCACCGTTTGGTTTTCACATAACCCTGCACTTTGAAAAGATTCAAGCACTGCTGCACTGTGGGGTTGCAAATTCTGTGACAACATTGCAATTTTAGACTTTTTTAGAAATTAAGGCATTAATAATCAACAACGGCATCCTATTTCGCATAAAACTGCTTCCTACTATTTTTCCCCGAAAAGTAAAGCTTTGAATTTTTTCCGTTTTTCTCCATTTTTTGCTGGAAAAAACCAACCCTGGTTCAGCAAATTTAACCCAATCTAGGATAGAGGATAATGCAGTGTTCTAAGTATATATACAACAGTTATTTTCCTGAACAATTTTAAACCGATGCGATTTTGCGTTAATTTTCAACACAATTTCCAGGTATAATTCTAACTGAGAATTTTTATATATTAAGTATGTTGTCAGTTTTTGAAATTAACTCACATTGGGTTAAAATTCAGAAAATTTACAGTGTTAGTCGAAATGCCAATTAATTCATGAAGTAAAGTGTTAAAGCCTACAGCTTGACATCTTAGCCAACAAAACTATGGATCCTCAGGTGCCCAAAATCTTGGGGACAACCTAATATATATAAATAAGGTCGTTATTTCATAACTACTAAATAATATACCTATACCTTTGTTTTTGTTATTTTACCGGTCAATCCAGTGTCACTGCCTTCATCGCTAATTCAGCGTGACATGGGATATCAGAAATCGATGGATTTCAACGTTATGTGACATCAGTTATATCATATGCATACCGTATATGCATATCGTTAACCGGATTCGGTAATACAGGGCGGCTAAAAATAAATTTTCGAAATTTCGGATCTTCTTTGTTCAAAATCCCTCATACATCTTAAAAATGTCCTGATTACATTGTTTTCCGCACATATCTGCGACACAGGCGCGGTTTTAGAAATTTCTGACAGGGGGGACGGGCGGATCTTTAAGTTTTCGAAAACCATGTTTGAGTTAATGAGCTATGAGTGGCACAGACAGACATTTATAATTGTACTATTTCTGGACAATATTTGTGGAAAGTTCACTCTCCTCTTTGCAACAATTTTAACATACGTTTTACAACAGATACCTGATAGCGACCTGTATTAGTGCTTCTTTAAAGCTAAATTCTGCCTGTAGCACAGTTAGAACAAAGTTGAACTATTGATCGGCATTTTAATTTCCAGCGTTCGAACTCTTGCTCAGCCGACTGTTTATCACAATGCAGAAACTGTTTGGTTTCAATATAAAAATCCACAGCTATGGCTTTAATGGCGCACAGTACATGACGAAGAGTGAAAGATGATCTGGTGATAGAGACAAGAAGACCGGTGGCTTGCCCAACAGCTTATTGGTATTGGTCCGTTTCATATTGGGCAATATTTTCCAACGCTGCAGCCACACAAGGATACAGCTCCGAGAAAGTCAAACATGCTGTGTGACGTTCAACCCACCTGGTGTCGCTAAGCTTAGGTAGAACAGTTTTAGTTGCATTAGGATTCAAGGCTTCCACCGATCTTTTGAGGAAAGCAAATCGCTTTGGCGATGCGCGAAAGAATACGACGACGGACGACATTACTCCGAATATGGACCGAATTTCAGGAACCTCTGACACTTTGGTAACACTTGGTTAAGGGTCTATGTTAAGTGATGTCTATGTGCAAATCGGACAAAAATTTTCCGTCTTCGAAACCTAACAGGGGGGTTGCCGCCCCTCCCGCCCCCCCCCCCGCTCTAAAACCGGCCATGCTGCGACAATATATGCAATTTTAAATAAAAACGCCAACTATTGTTGGTCTGGAACAATTAGTAGTCTGCGATTTCTACTATAAAAACAGCGCGGCTGCAACTTATTGCAAAGACTTTGTTGTAACAAGGGAAGGAACTATTATAGGTTTATATATTTCTAAGTACATATATACATAAAACGTTTCGCAGTATAAGAGATGCCAGAGATGGAACGGGGCCACCACATCGTGACCCGGGATCTGGTGACCCTGTCACAGTAGTGATCTAGTGACAAAACAATTTCCTAAGCAGCCAATGTATAATAATCAGGGTGCGCATGGAGATGAACTTCTGATCTCAACTCCGTGAAATTTTCGCAAAGATCTCTGGAGACATCTCAATGGGAAGTTTTTGTGTTTTACATACAATCCAGTCATGAAATAGAGGTGTTAGAAGATGCCACTTTCGTGTTTTTGTCTTTGCTATAATCCAAGGTGGGCATGCCAACTAATACATCCCAGCGCCATAAGCGATAGCTGACGAGAGGCCCTCAGGCTTCCTGCTAAATATATCATCTCGTTAGTGTTTGGAGAGGCACTGGGGCTAAAACGCTCTGACTTACCTTTACTTGTCACTTTTCTATAGTAACTTCTGACGCATTTTACACGTTGCTCTGATCTCCACATCCATGTCATTGATGATGCTTCCCGTGACTTCAGCTCCTTATTTGAATAAATGATGTCGACCTTCCCAGAAAATAGCTCTTGAATAAGCGTGACTTCAGTAAAAAGTTATGATGTAGTGTCCAGGAAGATGAAATTGTAGTTGAGCTCGTCATTATACGTAATGAAGGAAATGCCGCTTGTCCCTCATGTTTAAACTGCTGAAATAATAGGGCACGTTGTGTTGAACGCTGTGGCGTCTCCATCCAGGAAATTTTAGGAATAAGTCGAGGAACACAATGCCTTCTGGTCTCATTTGAATTCCCGATTGTGCATTGACGTTTGGAAAAACATTAACAACCTCACCATATATAAAGATCTTGTTTATGCACAACACATTTCCCAACTAACAGCTTACCCAAGCGCACCCATGTTAAATCGCCCATGTTCTTAAGCTACGTCACAAAATTAAATAATCTGAATGGCGACATCGAAGTAACGGAAGGCGTCAAAGCACATATTGCCGTAAACACGCTGCCGGCTGGTGATGAATCCAATTACGATCCGGATTGAGCAGAGGGACCATCGTCATCACCTCACAGTTAATCTCACCTAGCGAGATTAAAATTGCGTTTTCAGCACGGCTTTGGCAAAAGAGTACAGCCGTGGACAAAAGTGAGCAGGTCTTTCTATGCAAGTTCATAGAGGCGTATGGTATGTGTTAGCAGGTATCGGTACAAAAACCTAAGCGATTTGTTGAATCGGCGCTGTTTCAGAGGTCGCGCTTCTGACGTGGTTTCCCTAATGTTCTGAAGCTTGAAACCATTCGTCTAGGGTATTTGGTTGGACTATTGGGCGAATAACGTGGGTCACGTTCTTCATGGTGTTTAGCATGGCAAGCCTATGCCACAGGGAAACCTTCATTATTATGAAGCTAAATGTATATAATATATATATATATACATTTAACTTTTACGTTTGGCTCTAATGCGACATTCAATTCTCGTGTTTCACCGTGATCCACGTGTTTTGTGGTGTCTTGATTATGGTAGCTTGCATTTATGGAGTTTTATGCTGAAACGCGTCATGTGGGTTGTTTAATTTTGTTTGGCTGTGATAAATTCTTTAAAGAAAATACCATTACGCACCCGTAAATTGAAGTTGCTTAACAGTGTCAACTTAGCAGCATTTCTGACGACTCTCTGAACACAAGTAATCAGAAAGGATTTAAGTAAATAATAATAAACCTATAGGTTTACAACTTGTGTTTTCTGAGCACGAAAAATTCTCGCCGCTCACGGATAGAACAAGTTAATTTTCGCAGTTATATACCCGTCTGCACAAAATTTTTAAACAAACGCACCCCTGGTATAAACTATAGCAGATGCATATTAAAGGAATCGATTTCTCATATTATTCGAATTAACAAACAACCGTCACGACCAGAAGGAAATCATTTCACAAAAAATGAGGTTCAGAAATCTGGTTGGCAAAAATATTCGATGGTAAATGTTCAAATTGCATAATATAACTCATTACCTCTGGTTGTACAATGTAAGTTAAGCACATTCGCTACTCGGAGCAAGCGCACACTTCATTCTGTATTCCATAAATTCCTCGAAAATATTAGCTGTCCTATTTGTGTTCATCAACGCAAAACGAAACAAACTTCCGTCTATTTTTTGCTCCAATAAATTTGTTTGCAATACAATATTTGAATATTCAAACCAGCGCCAGGAACTGATTCCGAGCTATGCGAATGCAAAAAACATGTGCAAACCACTGAGCAATATAAGAAAAGAACGTGGCAATGCCAGGATTCACGCTAAAAACCAGGAATGGGCCAGACTCTCTTCGGTGGTTACGCTCTCGCGAACAAGCTAATGTAGTTTTCGATTATTACATTACGTTAAATTACATTTGGCAAAGAATGTTTTAAAATGTAATTTTTGGCATTTTGATCCAGAATATGAGGTCGGAGGTTTCATCGTACCCTCAAAGTGCACAAAATTCTCGAAATCCAAAAACACGAAGATAATTTTAAGTTTCTTCAACAGACAAAAAATTCACGATTTTCCCTCTTCTTAAGTGAGCATAGTTATCACTTTCTGGCGTCTCGCTAATGGGGTGCGCCCTCAACTCTGGTTCGCGGCGAAGTCATACCCCACGTATAATGTCCCCCACAAAATTTTTTGAGAAAAATTACGGCGAAATTAAACCGAGGCAGCCCTCTTTTCATGCGCACCACCCAGTTCGATGGGGGCTGTCCTCCGTACGTGGCCACCGCCCACAAATTTTGAGTCTACCGAGATGCCAGACTTTTCTTATGGGATAAAAATTGTCGACTCCACCCACCCGAAGATAATTCACATACACCGACATACAATGAAGTTTCACCATTTTCGCTCCTCGGCGGAAACTGCTCGCGCCCGTCGCTAAGTTCTAAATAAACATTACAGAACACAATCCTGCATTTTGATAGGTAACCGCGTCACGTAGTTAAACTATAGAGGTTGCTAGATCTGTCTCTAAGAGTTAAAAAATGCTGGCAGCTGTTTTATTACAATGCTATCCGAAAGGCTCGCTGAAAAACGTGACGTTTGTAACAAGAATCCAAGGTTTAAGAATACTAATAAAACAGTGAGTACGGATTATAGAAAATGTCAAATATATAATTAAACTAAATTCTAAGTGCGTTAAACTTTTTTTGATATATGACACGGCAACTTTTACAAGCAAAGCTAAAATGTTGTTGTCCAATACATCCTAAAAATTTTAACGAACAAAGATACAATATATTGTGTATAATTCAATCATCAGCACTCTCCATATTATGCCTTCCATTCGACTGCAATTCATTTTGACCGCCGGAACTAAGTAGGCCAATTTGTGCTCGATGCCTGACTTCTGTGAGAGTCCAGTCTTTTAGCAATTTCCCGTTTTCGAAAACGGTTATCAATTGGTCCTAAAAATATAGTTACACAATAATTATTATAAATAAGGAAGCAAAAAATATTTTTAGAAATTAGAAAACGAAAGTTAAAAATGCTGTAGCCATTAGGATATATTCGAATAAAAATAACAATGATAATGAGCAATGTGCGAATAATGTGAAATTATAAAAACAGGAATAAAATATTAAAAATCACGAATTTTTATGAGCTAGAGCTATTGGCAGACGACTCGTAAACAATATTTATTCATTTACATATTCAGTGTTCACTCACTAGTTGCTGCAGTCACAATCCTGAATCAAACCTGACTGCTCATTTCACAAAGGTATTCGTATAAACAAGCTCATTATTAAAAATTAGCGACGGTGGCACTTGCAAACATGATAAAGGTATGAAAGAAATACTTAAATTTAGCGATAAACATAAGATTTGCAACTGAAATTGGCGAAGATGTAACTTTTCAAATATTCCACTTTTCAAGCTTAATAACAGTCGTGTTGAAACATCACGTGAGGATAACAAAAGAAATCGAAACTATTTCGCAAAATATAATATAAGAACTAAATAGCACAGAGCTAAATTCCGACAAATCGAGTTCAAAATTCCAAATTCGAAACCACATACACAGACGATTGTAAAGCGACAGTTAAGATCGAAAGTTATATACTATAAGCGAAACCGATCCCAAAACGAATTTTTCTGGACTGAATCTACATCAAGAGCAACACAACAGGCCACTTTTGATGCTATTTTAAATTAAAATAGAGAGCAAGATAAGCAAACGGCAATATTTTTAGTTTACAGAATTGCTTTTGCTAATACAACGCACAACTTGTTAAAATACGTATACTGCGAGTTTGGTATAAAAACGCACAATGCTCAAAAATAATTACTAATCTTACCCTCTTCGGATCACCTCTGCCTTCTTCGATAGTGGCGTATTCATTTCCCCTTAACTCAAGGGTGAGGCGCCCTTTCTTTGACGTTTTCCCAAGATCAGTCACAGGCTGCTTGAAAACATTGCGCTGCAGCAAATAAATTTACATCATGTCAGTGATTTAAGGATGTAAAACAATAACCCGAACAGAATTTTTAAGACTACTCGTTATAAATCTAATCAGGATAGAAATTATAATGCATGGAAAAATCAAAGAAACTTATGTGTCATAGTTGCTAAAATTAAACTTACCTTCATTCCATTAATCATTACCAAGAGTACGTACCTTATGGGCGCTTGAAGAATTATTCTTTACCGTATATAACGTAGTCATTTTGGCGCACTGTTCTGCTTCGGGCGCAGGAAAAGAACAAAACTGTTACACCTTTAGGCCAGATAGGGCAGTATGCCGACGAGGGCTGTTACCATCTATGCACAGCATTTACTCCAACCCTTACGCCACATTGTACGGCTAGAATTTAAGGAAACCAGCCGTGCAATATTTTGGTCGTGTTTGCGATAGAATACAGGTTGGCCACAACAGTAAAATCTGCCTTGACTGGGAAAATGTAATAAATGGTTCACTACGAACTCTTACCATAAGTTTAAAGAATTACATGTTGTCGTAAATGATTATTTTGTAGTTGGCAATAAGATTAAGGTAATCCCAAAATTTTTAGTTTAAACAAATTTGTATTTTTGTCAGTGCGCTCTAAACAAATGAAGTATACTGACCATTTGATTTAGCATACAAACGTATTTACCCCTTCACCATTTATTGTAATGTGACTGCATTTGAAAGCACATTTCTGAGTATCGCGATCGAGCTTTTGCAAAAGGGCTCCACCAGATCCAAACAATACATTCTCGGCGCTCCAACTGTTCTAAAAAATTGTCAATATGTACGCTAAGCTATAGAACGAGAGCCAAAAATACATAAAGAAGATTATACTTTGAACATACTTATGCGATGATTTAATTTCCTAAACTAACCTAATTACACGTATAATTTCCGTTCTATAAAAACGTAGAGATGAGCGCTAAAATGGCCTAGTACTCTGGAGCAGAAGCGAAAATATATAAACATCCAAGATGAAAACGAAATTATGGATGATGAGTTGCGTCTATAGTGAGCGAATGCAGGTATATAGCCCAAAACGAGATCCACGTTTACTGGCATGGCACATCCTGATGTTCCTGAAATATCCAAATTCAAAATATGGAAGTATAAGTTTTTGTGTCCGAGTCGACGCTACAGCCAGGTACTAATGGTTCAATATTGTACATTGTAACAAGCAAGACAGTAAAACAGACGGTTTCTGTTAATAGCAGCCGAATCCAGAAAATGGGAAGTAAAGAAACAGCGAAGAAGCTAAATACGTAGTTTGACAAAATCTAGCTTCGCAGACTAACAGGTTTTCTTCGTTTTGGTCGAGTGCACGGGTTAAGGCCGATGACTGATGGTCAGACGACCACAGCCCCAAAGGTATTAAATCATACGTGTTGGATGTTTCAATAATAAGTTTCTGGAAAAGGTGATGAGATGCGTACTGTATCGCCATGCAAACAGTGCAACAGCATTATATTCCAGAGTGTCGCTATGGAAACCACACGACCCTGCGCGCTGGCGTTTCTGCTACTCTGATGTAGTCAAGATACCAGCGTTTCTGCTACTCTGATGTAGTCAAGATACCAGCCAAGAATAGGAGATTTTCCGTTAGATTTTAGTTGAGCCAAGATGGCACTCTCTCTTCAAAGACAGTTTTTCGGCCTTTTCTCTGTTTGGAGATGACCTGATTCCGTTTCTCCATTGCGTGAGTTACCACAATTCCTTCACATTGTAGCAAATCATTGACTTGGCAGGCAGTGCTTATGTCGATCTTCATTTCTTCGTGATGTTTTAAGGACCAAAGGTGTGCTATACGATCGGCTTCTTCGTTGTCGTATAGTTACAGTGCCTTGGGATAAATTAGAAAATGATTTGTATTTGACGTTTGAGGGTCATTTTCGAGCCTTGCTATGTGATGCCATGATTCTGCATCAGTTGCAGATTGCGTGCGATATCGACAGTTTTTAGATTTCGAATTGCTGATTGCGAATCTGTTGGAAGAAGGATTGTGAATCTGTTAGAAGAAGAATCATTTTTGTTCTTGGATTTTTGCTATTATAGTATCACTTTAAAGCTTTTCCAAACCGACGCATTAGGCTTTGCAGCTTCAGCAAAAGAAACCAGCAGCAAATCGTCGGCTCAATGGAATAAGGTCGTAACTGAACTTTTTCAAAAATGCTGATATAATAATCGTAAAGTACACATCATTTCATATCGATTACTCTATTCAATAACGTCGTAAGTGCCATATTATGCCATATTAAACGAAATACAATATGTTTTAATTTGCGACATTCTGCACGTTTCAACTTGTGTTTGTGACAGAAGGTGGTAACTGCCTCTGATGGTAGATGCGTCCTTATAAAACATTCTTCAATTAGCAGCTAATGGCGCTTGCGACATTATTCAGCCAAATCAGCCGTGTAAATTAAGAAACTTCAGAAAGCTGGGCTGAGTTTAGAAAGCTGGTTTAGCATAGAAGTATAGATTTGTTTAAAGCCTAAATAACTGCTGGGAATCGGTCATTGAATTAGTGTGCACTCAAGTTTGTTTTGCAGACTTATTAGGGATGGTGGTTTAAGTTTTAGAAGATACAAAAGTTAGGTTGAGCTCAAAAACTGCTGGCAATTCGACCTTATACGTTTGTAGGTGACCCAAGACACTACTCCACCTTTACGGGTCAGTATGTCTGGCGCTGCTCCGCACTAATGGGTATGTAGAGGGCGGCGGCTCCACTGTATAACGTTACATTATGAAGCCTTTGTTTGTCACACACAACTTAAATACGTTTTGTATTGTTTTCAGGTTACATTAGAAAACTATACTTCCAGTATTACAATTAGTTATTATACGGATATATTAAATATTGATGTAATAATAATGTTCTCGATCGATGACTTTGTTTTTGCACGATGGGGTACACGTTACTGGCTTGCGGTTGTCGCAGATCCCAGTCTGGCGCCTTATAGGGCGCCGACGGGTGCATTATACGTTTGGTGGTTCGGTGGTGAAAACCATTACAATATTATACGAAACAAGAATAATGTATTGCCTTTTGACAACCCAAGGTTTACAGCGATTCTTGCTATATTATGTTTTCACTGAAAAAGATTTGTGATGACCAAATTTGAAATATACGAATATTTTGACCATAAACCATAAATGATACCTTTAAATATACAAGTCGAAATATTGGAAGTAAATGTGGAAAATTATTGACCGTAAACTGGAACATTATCTCATCAAAAAGATCCATCGAGGCAATACCTGAGACGATGTCAATAAATTATTATTAAATCGAAAAAGTTGGCGTTATGATTACAGCCATTAACCTTATTTAATCTTTTAGTATCCGGACAAATGCTAGGATATGTTGTATCAAACAAGTTATTGTCATTAATAATCGATACCATCTATGCACCTAAATACATGTTTCAAAAGGTTTATTCTTTGATGTCACAGCGCACAATAAACTCTTGCTTATATATGTATGAATATAAAGTTGCAATGTACGGTGCTTATCAGTACTATCAATTGGTATGCCAACCGTTTGTGTAAAAACAAAGGTGAAATATATATTATTAAACAACCATTTGAGACATTCAATAGGATCTTCGACATGCACAACTAGGTTTCTCCTATAAAAGTGACATCAATATGCACAAAATTTGTCAATTGCTAAAATTTCTTGATCGATTTCTAAAAAACATCTCTAATCATACTAAATAATCTAACAATCATTATCATTATGATCCTACTGAGTATACATTGTGGTAAAGCTATATGTATTAACAGTATGCATTTTCTTTTTTCGATTGAAATCATTGACTGTATCAAGTATCTTAGTCTTGCTACGAATAAGCTAGCTATTATGAAATTTTCAGAATTCAGTTTAATTTAGATATACGGTGAAACATAAAATATATAAGTTTACACGAGAAACCTAATACTTTAGAAGCTATTTTAGTATAACCAAATTTGATCATCGTAACCTACGCTTCAGAATACCCAAGCACCAGCTATGCAGTACCCTTTTGGAAGCAAACGACAGGTTGAATATATGCAGTAAAAAGTGTTTTCATTCCGATTTCGTAGCATTTGGTTGCAAATTGCATCCGGTCCAAGTAATAACCCGGCTTTGACCTTTTTGATGGCTGTGTTAACTTTTTCCATGGATACTGGTGGGCATATTTTGTTGTAATCGGAGCTGCATGGAACCTTGTATCTGTGTTAAGACTTTTTGGTCGATCGTTGAGTTTTTAGTTTTGGCCCGGCTGGCTTTTCAGGTTCGGCTCGGAGTAACATGGATGAGGATATGTTTACTTTTTGCTTCGCCGATGTATGCATTTTACCGTCGTAAAAGAATATGCTCCTGGGGGGTTTATGATGGATCTACAGTATATTTTTGCTATGGCAGAAAACGCCTTCCCACAGTAATGATGAGCATCCAGGTTTTCAGCAAATGATCGCCATGTTTGCCTTTTCGTCTGGTTGGTAATGAGTTAACAGTTTGACATAGATTATGCCATTGCAAGTCTTGTTTGGAGTTCTCAAGTTTTCTCAGCCATCGTCTTTGGTCTATTGCAGATTTGACACCACTGTTTCACCACGGTCGTAATGTTTGTTTTGGTTTTGACGTTGCTTTCGGTTGCTTCATGAATTGCAACTGTAGCTGATTTAGCCACTTTGTCAACATTAGTTTCTACAGCGGACGATAGGTTTAATTCTAAAAGATCCTTGAGCTTTTTACAGCCAGCTTGCTGGAGTGTCTTCGGTTGTATTTAGCTTTTCAAATAAAAGTGGAATGTCGAACACATTTGATGATCTGAGCCGTAGTAACATAGACCTGGTATTCCGGTTTTCTGTTTTTTATTCTCCATTATGGTGCATATTAATATCTATCTAGCCAGTTTCTGTCCACTCTAGACGCGGAGATAATTTTCAGATTCTAATCAAACGTGGGAGACTCGTGCGTTTTGGCAGGCTATAGCTAGGAGACCATAAACACTAACACAAATTGTAGAATGGACGATCGAACAAAAATCATTTCGAAAATAGAATAAGAACATTATATTACACAATCAAGATGAGATTACGTTGAAACCAAAAAGTGTTGCAACGGCACATTGAGAAACATAGAAAAACCAGCAGTATTAGTCCCAAATTCGTGTTCCAAGTAATGAGAATGTACACACGATATCCAATAGTTGCGTACATCAACGATTCACCTGCGTACAAGCTACGAAGCTAGAAGCATTTGCAAGTACAATAATAGGGCATTTTGATTTGGAGTATTATGCCATACACGTGAAAAAATATGATTCACTGCAAACAATAGTTTGACATGATGTTCAAGAAAACGTCAAAATCAGAACATACGCAAAGCAGTTTAGTACATTTTGATGTGGCGTATCAGTGAACAACAACCCATGGTGGAAACGTTATATAAACCTGTGTTGGATAACAGGGTGCTGGGGCTTTTCTGGGCGGTTGCTGAATCGACTCTGTTATGAATTTTGAATGGGCATGCCTTCCGACTGACTGCCATCCCCGGTTCAGTAGTGCCCGTGGAGAAGCCATAGAATTAATTAGATTTTGGTTATCAAGTGTAAGTTGCATATTCTGTAATGAATTGTCTGGTAATACTCCATAATAAACGTATATATACGCAAAACGTAACCATATTGTAGACCAACCTGCTTCATGTGTTCTAAGATCTCTTTAACGGTATCGTAGTCGATACCATCTCCCTGAATCACCCTGAGATATGACGGCAACATTGTGTATCCCTTTTCGTTCACCGTGCATGGGAAACATTCTTTCAAGATATTCAATACCTAAACCAAAAACGTGTGTATGCAACTTTTTGACATTCAGGTTGCACGTATATAAATCGTTTTATGTAACAATAACCATAATTAATGCGAAACATCAATATATACTAGCGTGAGTGAATTTATTGAAAATTCAACTTTAGTCTCACCTCTTAATTTTCAGTATAACAGATAAAAGAAGCTAGCTTCTATTAAAACAATAACAATCAATAATCACTTATTACCATTTACTAAAAAACTTCTAAAACAGTTCGTATATTGTTTACGTGCAGTGATAGGTTTCAACATAATTTGAGCATTACCGGATACATGAAAATTTGTGCAAAGCATGCGAAACACATAATCAACAGCTTTGAAATATTTTTTACGTTTTCCTAAAACAGACTGCATGGTCGCACTATCACAATCCAGGTACATAAGGCGAATTTAATTTTTCCGCACTATTCCAAGCATGGTAGACATTGCAAGCCGTAGCTGCCTGGTACTCATAGTACTGTAGCTCGTTCAAATAGGCATGTTTAATATGTGTTTTTTAATTCATCTTCCACTGTGATTTCTCTTGGCGCATTGTATGAGTAAGTTTCTCACCAAAATCTTAGTGATACAAATTATTTCAGTTATTGGCCCATATCCTGAAATCTTTGTAGTTTCTTTTCGTGGCCGCTATCGAAATGACTATGTAGTCCCATGAGCGGGCGCTGTCTAAAACTATAAGATATACTGATTTCTTTTATTGAGCTAGTGGGCACTGTGGGCCTAATAACTAGATGGCACCATTTAATGGATGCTGCACAAAATGCGTAATGTTTCCATTTACTGGGCGCTGTCTAAAAACATAACAGTCCCTTTATTAGATTAGTGGTTTCTGTGATCGAAATGATTTCGTGTAATGAGATGGAATGTTCACAGTGGGTGTATCGAAAAGATCTAGTTAGTGGGTGCAGTGCGAAAAAATGCGTGATTGCTTGAGACGGCGTTTTCGAAATAAATCATGGCGGTGTGCATTCAAAAACATTAATTTGTGTTCTTTCAAAGAATACTTCTTTGAATTTTATAGAAGAATCTCTAAATGTATGAGACAAATTTCTTAATTTTCAATAAAAATTGTTTGACTCAGAAACCTAAGTTCTGTCAGGTTTCTGTGATATTTCAATGAAAGTATTAGAAACAAGAAATTAAATAAAATATTCTACAGGAATTTGAAAGAAGGAATCTGTCAAATTAAAAAAAAGTATTTTTGAAAATTTAAAGTAGGCGCTTTGAATATATATTTGTTGAAACGGAGCCAGCCTATTCAGCAGGTTTCCTCTGCAGCTTACATATTGTGCAACAATACGCGGCACTCAAATCTCTTCGTTAGATTCACAGGTTTTCGTACTTTTTATTCCATGCGTAATACAATTTAGTGCAGCTAGATCTGCGTTTATACTGCTCTAATATTATTGCTTATCCAAGTTCTCACACAACCCATAAGAAGTTGATTTTTTTATATTTGGGGTTTTCAACATTTTAGACTAACCTCTTGTCAGAGCCAACAGAATTTAGACATCGAGAGCTACAACTTTGCTGTTCTGTATTTTTTTGTCAGATTGGCCATAGATGAGCTATGTGCCTAAGCTTAAAAATACCACTAAAACGAAATTTTCAATATTTTAACAAAGGGATTTCTTGATTGTTAAGGTGAGCCAAAAATTCACAGTATGTTGCGCAACGATCGTGAAATCGGTTGGCAGGCCGGCCGGCAGTTTTAAATCGTTGCCCAACGGCCAGTCCCCTGCCGTGCATAATTCCCTCAATGAAAGCCGTCGGGCAGCCGTTAACGACCGCGGAAGCAGTTGGTCAGACGTCATGTGCATGTTGCAGCATAGGGCGTGTATTAAAGCAAAGATAACCGAAACAATTTGCAGTAGTCGTCAAAAACAACATGCAACATTTTTTACCGTCTAGTCATAATTAAGTAAATATGTTTATTACTAAATAAGTATGCGCCTTTGTTTCTATGATAAATCTCAACTCCGGCTGTCGCCTAACACTAAATTTAGTGCAGTCTGGTTATAGTCAGTCCAGGTGTAGGATTCAGCACTTTAGCCGCTGCATTGACCGCTATGTAAAACTATATATGCAATAGAGCAAATGTTCCAATAAACGCTGAAGTACGACGAGAAAATTCAATTTTATCTAGAACCTGTTTGGCAGTATTCCGTGCGTTGGAAATTACCCCGTCAGCAGGCAGTTGTCGGTCAGTTGATGGTTACCCGTTCGCTTGCTGTTAGCGGCCCCGTTCGTCGACCCAAAATTTTGCGCCGTCAATTTGACTTCGCAGCCGACAGTTGTCCAAGACTGGTTTAAGGATAAGTCATATTCATTTTTAAATTTATATTAAGTATGCCGTTAACTCTATGGAAAGCTCCAGGCGGAATATAAATGCAAAATTTGGGACAAAAATATCAAATTTTATCAAATTCAAAACTTTTGTGTATGCAGCGTGCTAGAATAGTTTTATAGGTTTTCCAGGTTGCTGAATACTTTAAGTTAATTGTATTTGCGTAGTAGCCATCAAATAGGGAAACAACGTAAAGAAATAACGCTTCAAATTATAATTTTCTTGAAACCTGATGTTTACAAATTTCAAATAGGGATGCTCTAGAGGTTTTTGCTGAAAGTTGTGATTCACAAATTTCAAAGTTTTGTGTCTTTTTGCCCACTGGAGGAAGAAATAAACGATCCAACGGTTTAGGTATATACTAAAACAGTTGTAGCGTTGTCATTCAGTTATATATTATCAGTGTACTATATTTTTAATACGGTTCAGTAAGCCCATATTGTAACCTTGAACTCAATCACTATAATAGAATAGGTGCGCATAGTGAGTAGACGGTTTACTCCTAAGGTTCGTACACCGAGCTGAAGGCTCAGTGCCTCCCCTACGCGGCACAGCCAAAGGCGCGAAAATTTTTAGCAATTAAGCACAATTTTGCAAAATTTGTTAAGAATACGTAGAAATTTGAAAATATTTGAGCAAAAATATGGAAAAAATGAGCAAAAGTAACGGGACAATTAAGGAAAATTATTGTGCTCAAATTTTGAAAATTTATCGGGTACGTTGTTACCCGTCTGAGGTGCTAAATAGGGATATAAATGCTAAATTTCGGTGACAAAGTTTTGAATTTTACCATTTTTTTCAATTAGTTGTACGTTGAGGATGTATAGATTTTGAGATTGTTGGAAACGATGAATGCATTTTTGTTCTTGCGTGAAAACAGCCAATCCGGCAAGTACTTGGACGCTATAACGTAAAACATTTTTCATAAAATTATAATTTTCCTTAAAGCTGTGATATATATAAATGTCGCGTGTTTCCACCAGCGTTGTTTTGTTAATATACGGTTAATACAAGCAATTTCTATATGATTGGAGGAAAAATCCTACAAGATGTAAACGCAAATTTATCAACCTGCACCGCGACACTACAAAGCGATCTGCTTCAAAAATTTCTCAGCCCATGTGGTAGCTTCCGTCAGCCTGTGAAAAATATTGGGATCAAAATACGTGTATAGTGAGAATTAACTGAAAACGACACATTTGACAGTTGTAAGAAAGATTTAGCATTCTTCGACACTTCCCCATGCACCCATTTATGAAAGTTAACCCCACCTTTCCCAAATTGGAGCGGAGAAGCGCTAATATGTAGTCAAAATTTACAGCCACTGCTACCCTTACTGTTCTACCATGGATGTAGATATTATTGCCTTATTAAGCTCAATTTGGAACCTCATATTAAGCGGTGAAACCGGAGTAGCCGCGCTAGCAGACTTTCCCTCAAAGACGAATTACAAATTTTAAACAATTGTCAGTAAAGTGAAGTATTCGAAATTGCTTTATATTGTGCTATCTGGAGCATATGAGAATTAACTGATAAAGACAAACTTAACAGCAGTTGTTTGTAGCAAGATACTACGCAGGAACCATTGGGAAATGGCAAACTTATAAATTCTGGACTAGGAAGTAATCCAAAAATTATAAATATGTTAGTGTTTGAGAGACTGTTGGTATCAGTATATGCCTTATAAACTGTTTAGTACAGGTAAAGCGAAAACTATTAGGTAATTTAAGAGCTACAGAACACAGACACAAAATGTTTTGTTTTTACGTTATATAAACAAATAACACCAAGAACAATACTCCACTTATGGTTCGTTTGTTAGATAATTTTCTATAGGAAATGGAAAAATTTTACTCCACATTCCTCCATGTAGATATCCAGAAGACGTGAAAACTGAACTTCGATTGAGGCAAAAAACTAGTCGGAACCGGAACCGGAATTCCGATTACCCCTTGCTTTATACGGTACATGAGTACCCGTGTACAAAACTAAACTGAGCGTAATTGTACTCGGTCACGAAACCAAACAAAACAAATTGTGGATTGGAACCGTTATTTTAATAATATAAACAATACTTTTGCTCAGTTTATAGTCTATGCGACCTTGTATATGTCGTATAGTTCAACCTGTGTTGTCAAAATTAGATCAACATTTGCAAATGTGCCCACTGCATACGTTGCGAAATTAGCAATTTTGCAACCAAACGAATGCAGTTTCTGGGTAATTGGAACGACACACTACCGAAAAAACTGAAGCCATTACTGCTCATGTAAAAACGGCGTAGTACAGCCACAGCAAATTTAAGTGTGCTGTAGAATTATTTTTGTAAACATACACAGTACTAATTGAGCACCACATATGCTGGTATGTCCGATCGCTAAAAATTTTGTTGGGGGCCCATGATTCGAAACCCTGGGACGCTGGATCCTGTCAGGGTCCTTAAATTTAAATCGAGGGCATCGGAATTTAAATATTTTCAATTTATAATATTTGAAAACGCTGAAATCACCAACAAATCGCCCCAGAACCATCTCTACTAAAATTAAAAGAAACTTTCACACCATTTTTACTTAAATTAAAAGTTAAATTTTACTAAAATTAAAAGTTTTTAACTTCATTAGAAAAATATTGCAAATTTTTATATTAACTTAGACTTATGTGATGTTTTAGCAAGAGGAAGCGAAAGCATTGATGGGTATATTTAACTCAAAATTTCGCCAGGACCACCCGTATTTTTCCAGGGCGGAACCAAAAATTAAAAAAGGTGACCACTCAATTTGGAAAACCCAGTTTATGTACATATAGTACTTGAAAACACTGGAGTCTTCCAGAAGTTTTACTGCTAGAACATGGTCGAAATCTTATGTTGTTCCGCTTTGGGGGTTCCCACGGAAATTTGTTAAATTTTTTTCCAGTCGACCCAAAAAAATTCCATACCAATCATAACAAATAATAATACAACAATAAACTTAGATAAAAAATGAATTGCATGTATTTAAATATTAGACTGCAATAGATGCAGGTTTTTTTTTAATAATTGTATTGTTCAAAATTTGGTCATTTATAATCGTGAGTGTTCATTTTTAAGCATTACTGGTCTATTTTAGAACTAGCTATGACCGCTTAGATTTACGCTTATACGTAGCCAAACTAGCATATATTTCATAGGTATATGTGGGTATATTACTTAAGCTATATGTACATACATAACGTGTCTGGTGTACTTATATATACATACGAATAATAGCATATGAACATTGTGAATCATACAGTCATAAGTATTGCAAACAGTAAGTCTAAGTTTTGGTGCGGTTAAATGTTCCTGTTCATTTATATATATATATGGTCATTTTTAAAATTTTGTGTTCATTTATGAGTAATTGTGATCAAAAGAACATATTTTCGACCAAAAAATCCTTAATAGATGCGATGTTGCAACAAATTTATATTAGTTTTGTAAGCTAATAATTCGAAAATTCATCGTTGCCGTGGATAAGTCTGAAAAAGACAAAAATGCGATTAGTCGCGGATAACACGCAATTTTTCAAAAAATATTTTTGAAGTTCCGAAAATTTTCCAGGTTTTCCATGCTTTCCATACCATAACAGCCCAAATTTCATGTTTTCCATACCACGCGGGGACACTACGCTTAAAAATTTAATCTGCAAATAATGTAAAAATTGTTTTAATTTCAGCTATTATCATCGCAGTATGTGCCTATTGAAAGCCGCTTAAGCTTTCACCTGAGATGTTTTGTAGTCCAAGTTACAACGCAGGTGAGGTTGACAAACTTATAGTTTTGACCACTGACACTTTACTGGTTAGAAGCAAGTTTAAAAAAAGATTATGCTAACTAATGTCATTGACATGTCATTGATAAAATTGACAAGCTTTAAACAATTAAATTTTAAGGTCAAACATCTTTGATTTTACAACAGCTTGAACGTTAGGGACAAAGTGCCATCCACACAATTCGCCGTATTTTCTCGATATTTTAACGAATGAACGAAAAATATTTGAAATGACATTGTATCTACTATGTTTGTTGACCACACTGAACAAAATGTATTTTTGCATAGACAACTCCGATTATCGGTAGTTGTAACTCCGAACTCCAGTGAAGGTAATTTACTATTGCCATGTCGTTTCTCGTCGTATTTTAGCATCTCCCACGCATACGGCCGTGTCCGCCTAAAATGACTTTAAAAGCCGATCCCAGGTAAAAAAATATATACAGCCAAAGTGCCAAAAACATATGCTGGAGAAATATATACTGCTCTCTTCACTAAATAGTTCCTTTTAAAACATTACAATAATGCGTAACAATGCTGATTAAATATCTATAAATGCGAGTGTTTACACTATTCTTAGCATTACAACATAATACTTCTTAGTTCTGATTTTTGAGCGGCATACACATGTACTATAACATCCGGTATTACGACGATTTAAACAAATAGCTACATCGGCGCAGAAATGAAAATCTCCGAATTTTCCACAAAAGTTTAAAAATTATACTGTAATATCCGAATATTATACTGCATTAAACTGACTCAGATTACATTAAGTCAACATGAAAAAGTTTCTTTGTTTTGGCTAATCCATATGGGTTAGAAGAACGCGGGTTCAAAACAAATATCACTTTATAGCATTACTATATGTGCTTTGTCAGCCTCGACGTTTTTATTATCACATTTTCTGTCTGATGCGAAAAAGGATGTGTCGTCTTAGCTATTTCATTGAAAATTTTACTACTCTTACGGTTGCATTTATATATGGCGTTACCTCGGTGGCTTGTGCAACAACCGACGGTCAGCTGACAGCAACTACACCCAGTTACACAGAACATCAGCAAACAATCGGGCAGGAAGAACTCCACTTGGCTTCTATAAGGTGTCGCCATTGTGTCGGACCGAACTGCATAGAACCGGTGGAAATAGGACTCTACTGCGTGGTTGAAATGACAGGTACTGTTGCATTAATAAATGAATGTAATGAATAAGTATTTCAAAAGACACGCTAAGAGCTTTGCTATAAATTGTGTTCCGGTTGCGGTTCCGGGCGACAACCATACTTTAAAACTTTTGTTTCAAAATTTCCACATTTTTGCTTCATCTGTAATCCAAACATATGTAATACATATATCAAGTTTCAATACACCCAGTAAAAACTTTCAAATTAAGCAGTAGACACAAGAATATATTTAAACGACAACGTCTGTTGTTTTATTTTTCCAAACAGTGTAGGCCTAAATTATTAGCTATGTAATTTAGTTGTTTGAAAAAAGCAGTAATATGCTAAAATTAAGGTGCCGGGGTTATTAATTACGGAGATTATGGATGTAACCATGATTATTGATTAAAACGGCAAGTTTATTAACTATGTAAGTTTGAATTATTAATTCTGTAATTTAGATTTTTTGAAATTAAGTAATATAAAACTGTAAAATAAGCTACCTAGTTATTTAATACACATAATTATTTTTTGTAAAGTTTTAGGCTTATTAGCTGTCTAAACCAGTATCCCAAAATTAGATCAACAGTCCAAAATTGGTTAGCACAATGCTTTGTAATAAATTCCTGTGGTGTGACTTTGTTTAACCTCTACCGGCGGTCAATTTTAGTGTTTTATATATGCCTTAAGCCAACAAGAGAAAGGCACTTCAGATGATCGTCTCGCCTTAATGGTTAGTTGAAAACCCGAAATACTTCCAGTTTCAAAAGTGTATCGATTTACGTTCTGTTCTTGCCTTTTCATAATGAACAAATTAATGATACGGTATTACCAGGGAATAACCGGAACCGGAACCAGCAACCGGAACCGTCCATTTAAACCGGATCCGGAACCCGAACCTGGTCTTCGAAATTTATACATAGATGATGGAAGAAATGAAGGTATAGTGGATTTCAAATGCATTAAAAATTACTTTTACATTAAACTTAATGTATTGCGATGGTATTATTGCCTTTCTGAAACTTTAAAGAGACTGAGGAAACTAATAATGTTTATTTATCGATCAAATATGTCGGTTTTTGGACATTCAGAGCAAAAAATGCCTTCCACTACACACCATTGCGTATACTGCGTCAAATCGAATATGCTTACAAAGCTTGGAGCGTAGAATACGTACTTTCGTTCTGTCTCCAGCCGCCTTCCTTTACTACACATACGTTTGTTACATGTTCTTCTGTAGGAAACTTGAAATTATTGGTTTATATGGCTCTAAGAGAAAATAATAGAAGGTTATTTTGTGATCAAAGGTCAGAGGCACTGTTTAGGCAAGCGTTGGGCAATCAATGCCCGTCAGGTAGGTGATAATGATGATAACTTTCTAATGAGAATGTTGCAGATGAGACACACTGTGATGCTGCTCGCACAGTTTCAATAAATACAGTTCTTTGCCAAGAAAGCAGTTTCTAGCTGCGTTGCAGATAACGTTAGTTTACTTCAATTTAGACTGATTTACCAGGTTTACAAGCGCACTTGCGGGTGCTTGACGCAATTTATGTTAGCCAAGCATACCCTAAGTACATCTGCGTAAGCCATACTCTGTTACCGAGTTGGACCGATTTAATTCAAACGTATCCCACAGACTTCTGGATGTGTAAAATAGCTGCTACAAGCATCGACCTGGCTTTGATTTAACAAAATCCTGCAGGTTATTATGAAAAATTCCTGCTCAAATTATGTGCCCTACTTACGTTTCACACGGCAAATTGGTTAGTTAATCTTTTCTTTTGCTTGGTTGTATTGGAGCTTGATCATTGTATAATATATTACATATGTTTGGATTACAGGATGAAGCAAAAACGTGGAAAATTTCAAACAAAATTTTTAAACCGGAATTCCGGTTCCGGTATGGTTTTTGCCGGAACCGCAACCAGAACACGATTTTCGCCGGAACCGGAACCGGAATTCCGGTTACTCCCTGGGTATTACCTACTGCAGTCAAAACGTATTTACGCACAAATTTAGACTCAACCATCTGCCGTTTTAATTTATTGGAGAATTTTTGAGATGCATAATCGAGAAACCCGTCGAAATTTCGCATTTTCTTTTGATACTCAGAGATTTTTGTTTTGTAATTTTCAATTTATTATTTAAACTATCACTATTTCTGAATTTTACTTTTTATGTTAAAAGTTGTAGAAATGGAGCAAGCAAAGAAATCAAAGTTTCCACTCTGGAGGGAAATTGGAGGAAATTGTGAAAATTTTTTGTCTACCGGTGTACCTCATAACTTATCTTCGTGGGAAGGATTTCAACAAATTTTTTGTTCGATAGCAAAAGTTATGACAATGTGCCCTTTATTTGCCAAAAGCCTCGACCTCATTCACGGTCAAAATCGGAAAAACAATAGTTTTGATGATTCGTTGACGGGTACCTGCGTTTCGCAGCTCATAACTCGCAACACAGGCTTCCAGAGTCCACTACCCAGAAGACATAGAAATACAGCTTTTCCCAAGATCCGTGGTAAACCAGAGCTGCTCGCGGGTAGCGGGTAACCTCAAATGTTGAGCCCGTGGGTATGGGTACCCGCAGGTTCCGAAAAGTAGTCGCAAAATATTTAGCGTAGCCCCGAGTACCGAGCAATGCTAAACATGCAAGAATAGCCACCCATGTTGTTAAATATTTTGTTAGTAGTTATAAATTAGTGGGCGCCACAGAAGTAGAGACCGCTAGCCGGCTCGTGGTTTCCTTTACTAGACGCTTCAGAAGCCTGTAAGCGGTTCCGTTTACTTTGCACCATAGGTGTTACCAGACGTTTCATCTTTGGTGGACGTTGCAGAAGAAACTAGGCGGTTCCCTTTGCTAGGCCCTGCGGAAGTGCTAATTACGTTATCTGTAGGACGCTACGCTACATATTCCTGTGTTGGGCACGTGGCGGGCAGCCTCCCTGAATGCCGGCGAGCTTCAATTTGGGTGGTTGGTTGGGCGGTAGGGAGGTAGGCTGCAAAAGCAGATGACGTCCTTGTCGTTAAGCCCGGGCAGGGAGAGATTGCTGGCGAAGAATCCGCTATCAAAAAGTTAATAAGATTAGAATGGCTTTAAAACGCAAAGCTATAATCATATTGAGCTATTAAGGATTCAATAACTTGCGGGGCTCGCGGGCCTGAAAACATATTGAGCCCGCGGTTATGCGCCTAGTAGCGGTGGACAGCCATTTGATCTGCGCGGGCACCCGCGGGGTCAATAATTTCTGCACGCACACACCTCTGTGTGGCACCACACTCCTGCACCGGTTTGGCGTCGACAAACTTGATTTCCAGAAAGTAGTCTGTCTTAGTTTGCCTGGTCATGCATTGAATCCAGCACGAATCATATAGTTATATTAAAAGTGAGGTGAAGCCAGTGAAGGAGTCTCGCTTAATCGTAGACCAATAAATATAATCGACGGCCAAATAACGTCCTCCATTTAACCACGGTAACATCACAGAATGTATCTGAACAGACCAGCCCCTGCGCTATGAAGTTACACAACTACCATGGACCAGGCTAAAGTGATATAAATGCTGATTGCGCTCGAAACAATATTCGTTCCGGGCAGATAAACTTCTAATACGACTACACTGAAATTATAATATAATTCCGCGACAACCTATCTGGAAAATATAGTGTTGTTTATAATTCAGTTTCCGCTGAAGATTATACTACCTAAAATACAGCCATATCTACAAAATTTAATATAATCGAAGAGAAATGAAATTTTTGTTGCAGGAACAATGAATACTGATTACAACCAATTTTATCCAACAAATGCTTTTAAGTACCCAGCTTCAGCCGGATATTTGCCAACAGAAGGCAATGGATGCTTTTACTTGTCCGATTACTACACGAGAGAATGGAAAGCGGTATGCCAATGCAATGGCAATGACTACTGCACCGACAATATGGAGTTAGTTATGGCTATTGTTACAGCAAAAATTTTTAGATTGCAACAACCTATTTAGTAAGGCTCCGCTAACGATTGGTATTTTTGTTTTGTAATATATAAATATAACGATGCTAAGTAGAGCAATATTGTGGACAATTTTTTGCCCATGAACGGTGTTCCAAATTTCGAAGGAATTCAACGCCTCAGCTGATGACGGCCACGAAAATGGTGGGTAATAAATATGAAGGAATAATACAATAAACGAATGGCCCTCCACTATTTCATTATTGAATGTCCACTGGTGGTAGCAAATATGATAATTATTCACAAAGACTGCTGATAATTCACATTAATGCGAAGGAGTCAGCACAAACGCCCATATAATGAATATTACTACTAAAACTTGGCTACGGTAACACAGAGGTGAAAACAAATTTAGCTTCCTATAGCTTAAGAACATCTGTCCCACAATTAGCCTGTATACGTTTGCTGTAGTAACCTGAATACAGTTCGGTATATGACCAAAACTAAATTAAACTTCATCATTCTCATCAATTAAGGCATAAAATATTTCTTGCGGAACGCGTATTAGGCATTGTTCACATTATTTCCGACCAAAGTTTGTGCCTATACTGTATAATATACTATGTGTATGACATGTAGTTTATATTTTTCGCGCAGCATCAACCAATCGTACTGGATGCAATGTGATCATTACTATTTCTGCACCATGCGTTATATTAACGCATAGATATGGTTGTATCGGTACTGAATATAAATACCTATATACTGCAAACGAGGCATCACGTGGGAGGGCCCCCACACTTTTAGACTCTCCAATTTTCCGATAGCCTTCCCAGGACTTTTGACTACATCCCAGACCTACTATTTTCCAATATGAAAACAAGTCCATAAGAAATCGTATAATTAAGCACTGTATCCAAGCTGTAGATTAATAACGTCTAAACATTTAGCTTAATGGATAGGGTTTCGTATTGCAGTTAACTTAGTTTCGTTGCTAGAGCGCGCACTTCATAAATCCGTCAAGATAAAGGTCAGTACTGTACAACTGCAAAATAGTTTTTCAATCAGGTGTACAGGTTCCTTCGACCCTTTCGTCCAGGAATCAGCCGTCAGCAACCAGATATAAATTAAACGTATTTTCAATTGATCTTGCGATTGCAAAAGAGTCTCCATGTTGATTGTATCTCGCCATTCGTTACGGTTGTGCGCGAGTTGGGTCAAAATTCGGATGGATCGTCACGGCCAGAACGATATTTCTTTGCCTTACTTCGGTCACAAACGTTTATTGTTGCGCGACCTCGTGGGTGTGACCAATCTAGTGGCTCCGTTGCTGTCAGAAATAGCTTTGTCCACCACTCCGAGAACATGTCCTGTTAATCTCTCGGCCACATAAAGGTTGTGTTACGCGCACCGTTACAGTTCTACGTAGGTGAAATGGTCATGCACTGTAACACCGAAAATGCGGAGCCGACAAAACTTCTTAAACAGTTCAGAGTAACATATGTTTGAGGGACATGTTTCCAAGCCGCGGAACTGGAACGGCGCTGATGTTTGTAAATGTCGATTTTTGTCCATACAGACACGGACTGGATTAATCATAGTCGACTTAGACCGGTGAAGAAGGCCCTACCCCTATTCTCGTCCAAGCTCGACTTCAGTGGATCTGTGAATTGGCTTCCCAAATAGCAGAAATTATCCACAAACTCAATGGTTTGGTCTTCAATGTACGGCTTGTCTCGAATGGTCGGCTCGGCGGGACAACATGAGCACATCACCTGTTTGGGTGTGAGTGATGGTCAGTCCATTCTGTCCAACGGTGATGTTAAGCAATGCATATATATATATATATATATATATATATATATATATATATATATATATAACTGTTGTTATATATATACTGAATGAACATTATAATACTATAGGTCTCCAAAGTCCGTCCGCCCAGGAAGTGTAAATGGTCCGGAGGATGGGGAGAAGTACGACAGGAATAGAATGTCACAACATTATAAACTTCATGATTTTCCTGCACAAGTTTTTGCGAAAACTTCCCCAAGCGTCGTTAACCAAATATGGCTTAGGGAGTCCGATCCTCCGGAGGGTTATCCCATGTCCTCTATGGAAACCGAAGCAGTATGTATATGATTATCTTTGTATGATTGCTCAAAGATATTACGTCTGGGGTTTACCAGTGAATCTTTCTTCAGAGCTAACGAAACGTAAAACGCCAAAATAAACGCTGACCAGTGGGCAATACAGAACTTATTTTGCACAAATACACCTTGTAGAACGTTAAAGATCTAACGGACTTTAATAGCTGATACCTCAAATCGTGTTTGAGTAATGTCCTTTTAGATGAAATAAAATATTTAGCAACTTCTTTCTAGCTTCTTTTTGGAAAAACCCGGCACTTTTCCACTATTTCCCTTACACCCGCGAGTAACCGGAATCGCATTAGCCGGCATCGGAACTTAATTTTTAGCAGCAGCCGGAAGCTAAACGGGGACATTTGGTCGTTACAGTAAGATAAATTAAAAGGAACCACTAATGAACCTCTTGAGGCTGAAAGATAGTCTTACTTAACCGGCTAAAAACGTTAGTTTCTCTGTTTTAAATGCACACGTTATACGCTACGTTCATACGCTTCTGGGGTGCCGAATACTGCTATTAATACAAAATTTCGGTAAAAAATTATGAACGTTTTACATTTTTTCAATTAGTTGTATGCTGAGCACTATATTGGGTCTGCTGGTTTAATGGGGTTACTGGATAGGAAAAATACAATTGTACTCCAGAGAAAGTAGCGAATTCGGAAGTAATAGGGCCCCTCAACGTAAAATTTGTATTTTAAACTACAATTTTCTTGAAAGGTGTAATTAATAAATTTCAAATGTTTACACCTGGCGTTGTATTTATAAAATTCTACTGCATGTAATCGTAAATTTAGCAGCCTGCACCGCGAAACAAAAAAAACGAGCTCTTTTCAAAAATTCTCTGCCAACTGGGTTAGCCTCCATCGGTTTGTGAAAAAAATTGAAATCAAAATACGTGAACATAGTCAGGTGTATAGTGGAATTGACTGAAAAAGACATATGTGGTAGTTTTCATAAAGATTGTCATTTTTCGACAACCCCAGCCCCAACTTAGCAAATAAGCAGCACTTTTCCACATTTGTGCAGAGAAGCCAATATGTGTTGAAAAATTACAGATATTGTTGCTCTTAATGATTACCATGGGAGTATTTTTGCCCCTGTCATTTTGACGGGTGCTCAGGAAGCTCAATTTGGAACTTTGAATTAGCCAATGAAATCAGACTACCACGTCCGCGCGTTTCCCCTCACAGACGAATTACTTGTATTAGACAATCTTCAACAAAAGAAATACTTGAAATTACTTTATGTTGTGGTCACAAAATCATGTGAGGATCATCCGATACAGACACAATTGGCGGTAGTTGCAAACTACTAAAAGATGTGGTTTAATTGAAAATATTTCGTTTTATATTATACAACCAGCACCAAGAATAGTGTTACACTTATGGTTTAGTTTGTTAACGAATTTTAGCTAGTAAACAGAAAACTTTTATTAAAGTTTCGGCCATGCATATATCCAAAAGATGAAACCAGAAAATCGATTCCGGCAAAAATAAGCCTTGACAGGAACTCGAATTTTTCCGAAAAAAATTGAGGTTCCTTGCTGCCTTACATATAATGGAATCTAAGCAAATTGTTAGGCATATGAATATAGCTCTACTTTATGACAAGGTTGGCTAAAAATCCCACTTTTCAAACAAAAATATGTTTAATTTTAGTAAGAAGTTATATAATTTCGTCCATAAATTGAGAGTAACTCTGGGTTACATTGGTTAGGCTTGTGCTAGTGTAGTGAATTATTCCAATGCGCATGGTAATAAGGGACTAAAGCGAACCTGTTCTAATGAGAACAAGGCAAATAGAATTTATTTATGGTGTGTAACATCGTAATTTTAGGACAAATACGCAAAAAATTCCATAGTTCAGCTACATGTGACACGGTACAGGTTGTCATTCATAGCTTATTCCACAACGGAACATTAAAAACGCCCTTCTAAACATAAAACCTATTACCTTTTGCTGTTATCCACAATACATAACTTATAAATAACTAACAATAATTTACTGAAAATTCCTAAGCCGACGTGCCGTAACTGTTCGTCAAATGGTGTTAAATTAGTCTAATGGAAAGAGACGGTACAAATGCTGGACTAGATCTTATATGTTGAAAATTTTCCTTGCAACTAGTACTTAAAGCATCTGCGTTCATTTCATAATCTATATTGTGGTAATCATTTTGAAAAGTTCTAAATTTTGAAAAAGTCCTACCAGTGCAAACTGGCGGTATGAACTCCTTAATTATTGTATTATTTTTAGCATTACAATGGCAGGAGTATCGCTACCAACCGTTACCTGTCATCAGACGGTCGATAACGGTCCCACTCAAACATGTCTGGTAAGTTTAAGACTTAATTAAATATTGGTATTCCTGGAGTGCATGCATACGACTGACTTTTAGAATGAGTCCTGACCCCACAGACCCCTCCAGTTTTACGTGAGTACAACTTCAAGAACAAGTATATATTCGTTTGTAAGATCACATAACACAAGCGGACAAAGACAAATCGCCGATATACAGACGCAAGATACGGCCAACAGTTTTTGAAGCCGAAACGAATGTTTTCAGCCACAATGTAACTTATACATGTCAAAAATATATTAGCCATTTTTAATCAAATTGTTCTACAAATTTCTAATGAGTGACTCACTACTACAGTGTACACAAATATGTTTTTAAAGAACATATTTATCGCTAAGGTCAGCCTCCTTGATTTAAAACCCTATGTTACTGCAAAGTAAACTATTTACGTAACGTAGATTAACATAAAATTTTAACCAAATATAAAATACATTTGTGTACACACATATAATGCATACCGCTTCTCAGCAGTGGCACAGCCTACCCAAAAGGTGTATTACTCAGAGAATCAATTTTCTGTGCCCGCCACGAATAACATGCAACCTATCTGTGGTAATTTTGAACCGACTAAAGCTGCTTCGTATTTAATGCAGGTTATATATTTGTGGTTTCAATTTTGTTGGCAAACGCCAAGTATAGCAGTCAATCGGCAGATTAAACAACTGAAGTTCTAAATAAATTTTGCACAACGGAAATGACTGGAATTTAGACAGGTCGAAACTATTCTTGAACTGCACTATTCAAAGAAATAGTTGTAGCATTCAAAATATATAAACAATGTATTTGCATTACCCAAGTATCGTTTTTGCATCTTTGTCATGGACCAGCCTTATCCGATGCAGACAGTAGACTATGATTTTTATAGACAGTCCTGTCCACAGTTGGAATTCCCGCGGGTTTACCTGGGGCCTTACCCCGCCACAAACTTCAATGTCCTGCGAGTTGTTAGCAGGCGTGCAGAGCCAGGGCGCGATAATTTCTATTATATACTACGAGGGGCAACGAGAGTTCATTAGACATTAACGTAACGAAAAGCAAAACCTATTGAACCAAAAACTATTGAAGACGTAGAAGCCATTTAAGAAACTTGGCGCATAAATATTTTAATTGAATGGCCACTTGTATACCATATTCGGCTTACTGTGCAACGCTTTTTACAACGGCGGTACAAAAGTGCAGTTGCAGTAGCGGTGTATATCAAAGATTGAACCGGGTCACCGGGTCGCCGCCGTTACCCAAAACGCAATTGTAATCCGTCTGTAATTGCGGTCTGCCAACCAGATATTCAAGTGTTTTTGAAGACCGTTTTTTATAAATTCGCAGATTATGCATTAGTGGCATGAGAAAATAAACCGTGTCCCTAAGTTAGTACCACGGGTCACCGGGAGCGAGTGGGTCACCCGATCACAGAATGATGAACCGGTTCCATCCCCGATGTATATAATCACCATCTAGTAAAATGCAATGATCAGCTTGGAATACTCAGCATGTGCCTGGAATTTCTGTGTCTGATCTCCGATATTAAATGTTTGGTGACGAAAACGTTTATTAAGTCTATATATACAAAAATCAGTAGTACACATAGCTGAGGGCGAATAAGTAATATTTAGACCCACTGCCTTTATAGTGTACCGACTTGTAGCAGCTTGACCGTAATAACCTAGTGCTTAGGCTTTAACCTCAGTGATTAATCTTAGATAAACGAGTTATATTTTTTACACATTGGACGTGAAGCTTAGCAAAGTATAAAATAACAGGCTTTCAAAATCCGGGAAAGATCGCTATTCCAAAATCCATATAGCACCACATGCAATGGTACATCGAATATGATTTTTGTAAATTTCGTGTTGCGTACTTACCCAAAATAAAGATTTGTTTGGAGCCATCCGTTTAGTGCGCAACGCATCTAGTTATATTAATTAATTGCTACATAACTCTGACATCTGCAGTTATCTTTGTTCCGTTTGTCAACATTTTGTAGTACTTTTGTAGGTGTTTAATTAGGTGTAATCCTAGTCTAGTAGTAGGAGGGCGAGTCCGAGCGCGGCAGAATTTCCTGCCACACCTCCAATTTTCGTCCACTCCTAATTAACTGAAACAGAGCGAATCTAGCGTGCAGAGTTTCCTTAAGCATCGACTAATTTAACAAAGAAATTTTTACGTCTGTCTGCGGTAAGCATAATTCTTTGGTGCACTGGTGGATTTTCACAAGTTTTTTATTTGGCGCGCCCTGCAACGTAATCACCTTGTGTTTATGCTGCTGCAATGATTTATTGCTCAAATTCTCGCAATACCAAAACGAACTGGAAAGTTGAATTTGGACAGTTGGGGTTCCACAATATTTTTGGTTATAACTCTTGTTAGACAAAGAAACCTCTCATCAAGAAATAGAACATTGCCGTTATAATCTTTTATCAGAACAGTCGTTTTCGAGCTCTAAGTCTAAAAACACCAAAAAATAATATATTGTCAATGTTTTGATCTAGTGACCTCGTTGCTTGTAGTGTACGATAGTTGTATATGATTAAACCGTTAAATAGCTTATTAACTTGTGGTATACAACTTGCAAGTTTTCGTTGTTTTGTGCATTGGTGGAAGAATTGAAAGGTTCTAATGTTTTGACATGTGCTGGAAATGGCCGCAACATTGGCATTAATGTTATACTCGCCCCGTCTTCCCTTGTGTCGAGAGTAACTAGTAGACCAGTTATTGGCAACCACAGAAACCCAGAAAAACAGCAAAATATTCGGTTTTTAAAACTTGTTATATGATATCCGTTTCAAAGATGTAAATTGAGAATTCAAACGTTAAAGTCAGTACGTGTCAAGTCAAACAGGAATCATATGCTGACTATGAGAAATACCTATACGTTAAATCGAATAAAAACTATGCACACATCAATATCGCGATGATCCAATATAAATTAAAAGTGGCGTAATTAGTTTCTTCGGTAATGTCTCAAAGATTTATAACATACAACATAAATTTCTGCAGTAGGACTAGAACATGATGTTTTTGGTTAAAATCTGTCAGTGTTCTATTTTTATCGTCTGTAGCTTGGTGACTGACTGAATTATTTCAATGTTTCACAGTGTATTTATACTTTAACGGCTAATCTATGGCACTGAATATGTGACAAAATGAACCGGTACAATCTTAAGATATAAGGTTAACCCAGATCTATATTACAGACTATAGCCTATTAATGACAGTCCAGACTTGGCTCATATAGTAACGTCATTACGATGTCTACGTCATGCATACTCTTGCTCTGGATTCTGCTTTTGACAGAAACATAATTACACGTTTTCAAACCATAACCGTTTCGAGTTTGTTACTGTTGCATGATTGCGGATTAAAATTTTGCTCAATTTAGCAGCATATAAACCCTCAGACAGCGCACTTAGTATTACGCGCACATTAAATGCACCAGACAGTGAAAGCTTTAGCTTTAAAAAGCTTTGTGTCAATCTATGGCCGCGCGTTACTTTCTGGCTTTACACAGTTGAAACTCTTTCCTGAAGAAAATTATGAAATAAATATTACTTACTTACAACCACCATAGGCCGCTATATTATATAGTTTGCATACAGATACGAGGGACCTGGGCAGCGCCTGTATCCCTAATTTTTAACGGCCAAAAATGTGAAGGTACATATTTACCCTTATGTCCCCAGAACATTACCTTGTGTTACAAGGTACGTTGCACTAAGATTACGTTAACGTTGAACGGACCACAGAAAAATTATTTTTCAAAAATAATTAGTAACCGTAATATTTGGCGTTGTGATGATTTGGTGAATCGCCCGTTATTCTTAAAATGTGGATAAGTTGAAGTAGTGCAAATAAGGTGTCCGAGGAGTGTGGAATGTCTATATGGCCCATGGAGTGAACTGAAGCGGGCAACCCCATCCGAAACTGATGACCGAAACAACAAAGTCGGTTTGTATGAGCAACGACAAAGGAAGTCAAATGAAGCATCTGGAGCATAACTGAAGCCCAACACAATTCAAGGATACGAAACATAGAAATCGCATAGTTTAACGGGACCATAACCGAATAGGAGTCTTTCAGGATTCAAGAATGGAGCGCGGACAGTTAGTATTAAACAATGTATCGTCCATTTTAGCAACATTCTTCTGAATTAGTACACTTTCAAACTATATAGAATTTGCTGGTGACATAAATTTCAAAAGCGGTCATTAGAGATGCACCTTTTATGGGTTATATAGTTCGGCAAATATTGGTAGCCATTTGCGGCTGACTGTGGCTTGATACCTACAAATATTATTTCCAAAATATCAAAAAATGCTGAATTTACCTCCAACCCAAGACTGAAAAACGATTTATCTCAGATACTTAATACAATACCTAGCCTTAAATTTCACATAAGATTAACAAATTTCAGTAAATTGTATGTTCTGAATAATTAAAATGTATGATTATCTGGTGCTGGTCTTATCATAAACACTTCTCACTGCAGTGTTGCAGAAAATCTTTGGAATAATAAAATAGCGCTATGACTATTTTGGTATAATTGTTAAAACCAGATATTTTAACCTATATGACATGCCGATTAGCTGAAAAGCCAAAGGCGTAAGAAATAAATTTAACTCTTTCAGGGAAACTTTTGCTATACTCGGAGGTATCAAGACCAAACTTCCCAAGGTTGCGGTAACGGCGAAGTTGTAATGCAGTACACTCGATTTCCGAATACCTACAGCAAATTTCCTGTATGCATGACAGCAGCAGCTGACGGGTAAGTTTTGTAGCATATGTACACCAAACCTGTCGTTAAACAGAATTAAAGAAAATTTTTATGTCTAATCGGAAAATATAAAGCATAAGCTTCAGAGATGGAATCGGATTACATTTGTGGCCAGGTCACCAGGTTACTCTGTCTGACCCGAGTATCAGATTGAGAAGAAAAAAGCACTCTCTTCTGCACTGTATTGAACTTAACAGAACAGTGCTTTGAGACTTCTTCTTTATTTGCTCAGCTCTTCTGCAGAGACGCATTGGCAACTGAAGTGCAAGTATACCAATATTTGCGACGCCGATTGCTCTAAAGATAATAAGAAGCCACCCAGAAGGATGAAATGTCGGTAAAAGGGTGTTAAGGTTGCATTATTAGGCACGTTCATTGCGAACTGCGTGCTGTTCAGGTATAGGTTACTTACTCTCGTTTTCAAGTATAGAAATAGCCGAGTAGAAAGCCTCTCGTTTCTAAGTAACCTTGTATTCGAGAAGTCGGGGTTCGGGCTCGTTTACCTGATGTACGTTTCATTTTCCTATAACGATTGCCTTTTCACTCCAAATTTATTTGAGGATTTGGATCGAATACCTAAATGACATAGCTACAACTTGGGGGAAATGAGCACAAATCCGGGAACAATTGACAAAAATCGGGAGAAAATTGTTAAAAATCGAAGACAAATAGACAAACAGAAAAAAATTTGAATGCCAAAAAATTTCGAACGTCTCATAGAATGTCAAAGATCATGCAGGTTCGATACAATTGAAGTAAACGGTAAATTTGTAACTCGGTGCTCGACACGTAACTGAATTCTTATTTGTATTTTATTGAGGGTTGGTGCCTGGACCCTCAAGCTGTAAATGGGTCAACGTGATTGAGTATGAGTCAAGATCGGCTGCTTTTGGTGGTCTGCAGTGTATATGAAAGTCATAGACCTTATAAAAGTCAACATATGTGCTTAATATTTAATATCGTTTATGGGCGCAAATCAATCCTCACATGTCCTTATTTATATTATATTTTGCATGGAGACAGATAGTTTCAACAATGCTTTTTACTTTGTCTGTAGGTTTATAGACCATCCAGGTCGAATGAAAGTGAAACAAAATACAATACAAATGCGTAGACAGCGGCATTCTTGGGTCGGAAAACCCGTCGCCTGTACATATCACGCAGAAGTCCGCCGACTGAGAGGTTTGGGGTAAATGGTCTTGGCGCAGGTATCGGTCTTCACAAAGGGTCAGCTGTCCGGAGACGTGTGTGTGTGGTATGGGGAAGGTGGGAGCTCGGCGCTTCGCGCTTCAGGGAGGAGTGCTAACTCTCCATTATAGGCATGTATGGTGGGGTGCCGCCAACTCACTTTTTCGGCTGGCTTATGGTCCAAAATAAAAAAGGCGCAAAACATAAAATAAATTAAGGACTGAAAACAAAACGGTGAGAATACATACTGGCTAGTTCGTCAAGCGCTGATAGAACCCGGCACCCCTGGGTGAGATGCGAGTTGTCTACCGCGTAAGTACAGACACTACAGCATCGACGAATAAAATTTAAAAATATACAAACGTCACGGCTGCGGCAACGGTGTTATGGCAGCACCAGGTCCAGTATATTAGCATAAGGAATCGCCGTTTATGTATTTGCAAATGCGCATAAAAATTAATATAGTATGTGCTAAAATAAACAATATCGCACAAAAATGTCACGGCTGCGGCAACGGTGTTATGGCAGCACCAGGTCCAGTATATTAGCATAAGGAATCGCCGTTTATGTATTTGCAAATGCGCATAAAAATTAATATAGTATATGTTAAAATAAACAATATCGCACAAAAACGTAACGGCTGCGGCAACGGTGTTATGGCAGCACCAGGTCCAGTATATTAGCATAAGGAATCGCCGTTTATGTATTTGCAAATGCGCATAAAAATTAATATAGTATATGTTAAAATAAACAATATCGCACAAAAACGTCACGGCTGCGGCAACGGTGTTATGGCAGCACCAGGTCCAGTATATTAGCATAAGGAATCGCCGTTTATGTATTTGCAAATGCGCATAAAAATTAATATAGTATATGTTAAAATAAACAATATCGCACAAAAACAGAAAGTAAAAAGTTCAAAAGGTAAAGTATGCCGTTGGGATCGATCACCGAACCTCTGTATTACCAGGCGACAGCTCTACCAATACGCCACAATGGCGAAAAACAAACGGATATATATAATGTGGTTGATCGCAGTGTCTCTGTTATAGCGTACTGGTTTGGGAACCGGCCGTAATTTTCAGTGGCCGGCTAGCCGGGAAATTTTACGCCAGTGCGAAAAAATGGTAGCCCAGCAGCCTTTATGGCTGGTATCCAATAGTACTGCGGATCTCTCCAAAATTAAGCTTGCATCTGTGATAATTTTTTTTAAACGCTAAATTTTTCGACGCTGATTATGAACGAAATTCATTGCTCATTTTGAAGTTTCAAATGTCTAATTAATATGCTGTATTCTTTATTCAGTATGCATTCATCCACCACACAATTATGCGTATTACCGTAATACTCTACGCTGCAGATTCTATTACATACAGTAAATGTATAAACCACGGCTGGCCGAGCGGTGACCCATACCTGCTGACAAACAGCTTTCAGAGAACGTTAAGGGCGAAAAATTGTTAACGGACGGCAGCACCAAGTATATCAGCATCTCTATATAAATAATACCAGCTGATGGAAAACTAAATAAGAATAGCACGGTCTTTCCCGCCACCATATAAATTGCAGAACAAGGCTTTGAACCACATTCTTGGATTCGGGGGGTGGTTATCCGGTTTCCAGAAGTAGTCACTGTGTTGCCATTATAATTTTAAAGGGGATCAGCAAACAGAATCAGATACTGAATTAAGGCAACGTCTGTAAAGCACCGTTTTTGTTTGTTTGCACTACATCGTGCATCCTGACATGCAGGGAATAACCGGAACCGTCCATTTAAACCGGACCCGGAACCTGGTCTTCGAAACTTATATATAGTAAAATAGATGAAGGAAGAAATAAAGGTACATTAGATTTAAAATGTTTTAAATATAACTGTTACATTAAACTTAATTGCGATGGCATTGCTTTTCTGGAACTTTAAACATTAACTTTCTGACACTTGCGTATATTGCGTCAAACCGAATGTGCTTCCACCGCATGAAGCATAGAATAAACACTTTCGCACTGTCTCCAGTCGCCTCCCTTTATTACACATAAGTTTGTTAAATGTTGTTCGATAGCAAACTTGAAACTATTGGTTTATATGTTCTAAGAGAAAATAGAAGGTAATTTTCTGATCAGTGGTCAGAGACACTGTTTAGGCTAGCGTTGTGCAACCACGCACGTCGGTTAGATGATAATGTTAAAATTTCTAATTAGAATTTATAAATGAGACAAGATGTGATACTGCTAGCACAGTTTCAATAAAAACAGTTCACTGCCAAGAACGCAGTTTCTAATCGGGTTGCAAATAACGTTGCTTTACTTCAATGTACACTGATATACAAAGTTAACAAGCGCACTGGCTCATGCTTGACACAATTTAGTTTACCAAGCTTACGCTAAGTATTTCTACGTAATCCATACCAATCCATATCTGTTACCGTGCTGGACCGGTTTAATTCTAACATTTCAACTTCTGAATGTGTAAAATACCTGCTGAAAGCATCGACCTGGCTTTGTTTTGTTAACAAAATACTGCAGATTAAGATAAAAATTCATACTGAAATTATGTGCCCTACTTTCGTTTCACATGGAAAATTGCTGAGTTAATCTTTCTTTTGCATGGTTGTATTGGAACTTGATCATTGTATATATTACATATGTTTGGACCACAGATGAAGCAAAAATGTGGAAATTTCAAACAAAATTTTTAAACCGGAATTCCGTTTGCGATGTGGTTTATGCCTTTTGCCGCAACCGCAGCCGGAACATGATTTTCGCCGGAACCTGAATGCCGGTTACTCCCTGCTGACACAATATAATGCAGTGTATGTTAATTGTAATAAATATTTCAATAATACTGATGACAACGACATTCAGGGATTGTTGTTGGTCTTAATCTTAGCCCATAAGAAAAGGTTAAACGAACGTGTAACCGTTAAATTTTACTTAAATTATTCAGCTCCTTCAAAATTAAGGGTAGACCGGTCCGGGTCGCTATGGTTCAGACACACCGAATTGCGGTCCGAGCCGGTCCAGTATCTATATTCAGAACACAAGACTGCTACACAGGTAAATACACAGGATTTTGTCAGTAATAGAAGTTTAGCTAAGTAATTTTATGTTCAAAACTTTACAACTAATACTATTTGCATACCTAAATTGTTTGTCTAACTTCAAGAAGTAGGACCTAGTTCTCTTACGAGTACTAGTGAAAATGTAATCAATGTTACACAAACATCATGAGAATATGCTCTAAATGTAAACAAAATCCGCCATGGCCAACAAATTTCGTCAATTCGTAAAGAAAGATGGTCTATTATGACCCAAAAAAGTAGCAAGCAACACATTTCAGATGGCTAAAATGGAAAATCCCAAAACAAAACTTCAGTAAGTCAAAATTTACAATTAATATTTTAACATACAGTCGTTCAAGTCCAGACGAGTCAGTCAATAACATCAGCATCGAAATTTGGCATGAGAATAAGAATGTAAACAATGACGGTTATATATTAATTACCCGACAAGATTGCATTAATCGTTCGAAAATATGATTGCGTTTGTAAAACGGTTTAGTTCTTCGAAGTTGGTCTACAATTAATGCGGAGTTTCCGGACAAATAATCTTTTGCCATCAATGACGGTGAAAAACAAGCAACAGCAAAGTAGAAATAATACATGCGTGTGCGACCGACTAATTTTAATTTTATCTGTATCACATTAATCAAACATGGAATCGGATAAATATTTTGCAGAAAATAAGCGACCTTGTCATGGTCCTCATTCTGTTATAAAGCACCCTTCCGAAGCAGCGTGTGTACGAGTATTTCTGCGAATTAGTAAAAGAAATAATCTTGAATATCAAGCAGAAACCATTGCTTGGGAAACCGATATTGTCCAGGGTTTAAAATCATTTTTCTGTAGGATCTTAGAGACTATAGTGCTCGACAAAGTAAGTGTTCAAGTGACTGGATATGTTTTGATGTTCATATGCCAACGTTGCAAGTCGTGTACAAATGAATTGTAAACAGTTTGGAATCTGCAAAGGAAACAGATGTGAAGCATAACATATAATGGCTGCTGTTCAGGCATGTAAATACTGTTTTCAGTTTGCACGGCATATGCATTGTATTCCGTTATGCTGAGTACAGTGCCGAGGAGAATGTTTTCCGGTTTCTGACCAAATCAGTACCGTGTCACAAACCGTGACCCGAAGTTGGATACCCAAATGACCCTGTATCATTTCTGAATTAACACAAGCAACGTTTCAGGCTCAAATATTGTTACTGTCAAACGTCAATGTGCAACACATTCGAACTCGATATGCCGATGATGAGGCCCACTGTTAGCTGCTACTATACTAACAATGGCGTTCCAAATCAGGAAACATGCGAAGGCAACTACTGTTACCTGCATCGTACATTGGGTCTAGCAAATACAGACATATTGCGAAGAAACGTGACCAAAGTGATAGGCTTTTGGGAATATATTCAAGCCTGTGTAAGTTCGTCTGTACCACTAAATGGAATCGAATACAAATCATACCAGGTTAGCCGTTTTATGTTGTAGCGGCGATGAACTTGTAAAATATATAAAAAATACACTTGCAATACAATACAGTAGAATGTGCTTGCAGAGAAAATGCTGTTCTGTGATATTTTCGTTTGGTGCAGCCCAAAATGTCTATGCTAAAATGAACGTTTATATATTATTATAAATGAATATATTAAAACTTATTTTGCGAATTTTTATTCAACCCAAGCGATTAGACTATAAGCTCAGTCTACTGTTTATGCAAATAATTTCTAATAACGGTGACAGGACAAAAAGGAATCCGATATCACAAGGTGATTAATGCCATATCATGTCTGCACTGCTGATGAGTCGTATGTAGGTCCACTGCTTTGCACCACTATCAGCTAACTAGGAATCACTATCAGCTCACCAAAATAAACTGGGATACGATGTTATATCGTCAATGTGTAAATGTATTATATATATCGTTAATGTGTTGATGCAATAAAGTAGCGCTAATTTTCACATGTCAAAGTAACAGACATTAGTACAGTAAATGCTATATCTTCTCAGTATGTGTTCACAAAAAATATCTATGCTTCAAACTGTGATAACAACCAAAATTATTTTGTGCATACACCTACATATTACATTTTAAATACCGTTGTTCCATCACATGCTATGAAGTTCCTGTTCTTGCTACTGCGAACAGGGATTTGTTTAAATATTATGCTTCCACCGTAGCTCCATTTCTACGAAAAAAATTTAATTTCCTAAAGTATATTTTACAGCGGCAATAACGTTTTAATATGTGCTGTTACGCTATAGCAGAAATATCAACTCCTGTATTTGTCGTAAATAAAAAACCTCTATTATCATAGCGGCTGCAAAAACGACACCAAAGTTATATAGTTGCGTTCATGTCCACCAGTTAACATTTTGCAAATTGTTTTGGAATTGGAAAATGAATCTCTACGACTACAGCAACATCGGCTCCTGTTAACGTCTATTTCTCTGTTACCACTACTGTACCATTCATATATTACAACTATGTAGCTCAACACGCATGTGTCTGGGCATCTTAATGCCTTAACATGATTGTAGCCTATCGACGATTTACATGGAACAATATTTATTAGCAGTACTACATTCACATTTTTGTAAATTCATGTTTTACTAACAGGGTTTTTTTCAATTTCCGAATCGCGAAAATTGCACAAACCTTTTTTTTTAAATGCGTAACGGTGTACCAAAAAAGCGTAATTTTTATCATATCACAATATTTAAAAAAATCGCTGGAATGAGATATGCATTAATATCAGCATGTAACTGTTTCTATCTTTCCAGAACGCACTAGTTATACGGATTCTTGAAAGACATAAACTGTTTATGCTGCTATTAATGCATATTGTCATTGTAGCAGATGCTGTTGTGCATTGGGAATCATGTTGAATAATTTGGGGAAAATATCCGGCCCATATGTCAGCTGCTGAGTTTGTCCTCCGGACCTAGAAATAAAAGGCGTAAATCACACAAAGCTTGATCAAAAAATGCGAAATGGGTCCTCAAAAACGCGTAATTACGCAAAAAATGCGAAAAAAACGTGTTTACTAATGATAGGAATACATTTGTTTCAGCTGACATACCAGCTTCATTTATGCTAAAAAACCTGCGGTGGAAAAGCATGAGCATTGCGACCGGAGGATACTCCTTATTGTTCTGGTCAGTAGCTCACATATCTTTCAACTAGGATACAAGAAAGCTTTAGTAGATGGGTTTACGGTTTGAACTATCAATCAAGAAAATACCAGTTCTGTGAATTTTGATAAGAAGTAATATTACTGAGCACAGGCACTCGCGCCATTACTCCTCAGTCCCGTCATATCATACAAATCCTCAGCCAGTCTTCCAGAGATTTCAGGTTGGTTGAGCGGAGCCCGGAGATGCCGAGCGAAGCGTTTTTATTTTCTGTCTGGGAGTAAAAAGGTCGATGTCCGTTCGTTCGTTCGGTCCGACGGATCTCAAGAACCACTGAACCGATTTTAAAAACTTTTTTGTTTGAAAGCCTATCATGTCAGAGTGTGCAGATATTTGGGATTAAAAAATTTTGAGTGGTTAATTAGTAAATAGCTAATTAGTTAATTTTATGTAGTTAAAATAGAGAATTTTGCAATATTTGTGTTATTTATTGAAATAGAATCGTTTCGATCAAACCATTATAGGTTTTTTGGGTCGAAGAATTCAAATATAATATTTTTACCAATGATAAAGCCCTATCCAATGTAGTTACAAGAACATAAAATTGAGTACATTCGTAATGCCACAGCCCAAGCTCCGCTCACAAATGTAGTTCCACTACCGACTAGTCGAAATGGGTTTTGTGAGATTTTCAAATTTAAATTTTACAATATCATTATCTTTATTTTTGCTGTTTCAAAAATGCAGATACCGCACCGATATTTGCAAATATCGGCGGATACCGATAATCGGCCAACCCTACTGTTTAGAGTCATTCATTCATTAAGGATGTACTTAGGAAGATGAAAATGGTTATTTAGTTTTGCGGTAAAATCTTAAACATTGCAGTACAACCAAGCCTGGATAAAGTCAGAGCGACGATTGTGCAACGAAGACTACTGCAACGGCAACAATTACTCACCGCCGACTACAACACCAAATAACAGGGGCACGAAATTTGTAATCAAATCCCGAACAACTCTAACATTACTACTAATGTGGGCGCAATTAATCTTTGTTAAGGAAATCCTCTGTGAAGAAATGACTACAATAGTGAAGAAATAATGACCAAGTATAAATTTCATGATCATACACATAATTTTCGTTAGCGCGAGCTCACTGTTTGTGTACCATTTATTTTGTTTTCCATATTATTAAAACAACAGCGTCCTAAAGGGATAAATTTTCAGTATTTTTCCTGGTGTTTCGAAGCGCGTACCTTGTTCGAAAAGCAAGAAACTGGCACTGGATTGATTTTGATAACAGTGCGAAATTTGCTGCAAAAGCAAAAACGGCAGCCCAATTTCAGCAGTATTTTCCCATCAAATGTTAAATTGTATGGATTTATCCTTATTAATAATTCGTATACGTTTTGCAGCGACCTATACTATAGAAGTTTTCGATAAAAGCTATCGAAACTGATTTAATATAGGGATGGGTAGCATATGCAAGTGATTGGAATGTATGAACAATCTTGAAAATACCTCAAAAATGAGGTCTCGTAGTTCAAAAATTAAAAACTGGAAAATTGATTGCCAAAACATTTGTTCAATAACCGTTCATACATATTGTTTGTTTAATCGCAATGCTATGATCATCTATATCAAATTTTTATAGTTCTATTTCACTAAACCGGGAAATTTAATTATTAATAAGTTAAGTATTGGTAGTTATTTATTTTGTTAGTGCTTAAACATTGCACATTGCTTAACTAGTATCTCCCAGTTTTTAAGTTATCACTGTGTTTAATCACCCGTAACAGGCTGTGTTTGATGTACACCACCATAAAAAATTTTTGAACCCTGAAACTATTGAAACTCCTAAACCCTAGACACGAAACATATCGAAAACAACTGACAACGCATCAAGTATTTGTGCCGCTCTCTATGTACCCAACCCATCGTATTCAGCTTACCGGAAAACCTCGCCACAGTTGACCTCTGCTCCATCGTGGGAAAACAAAAATCTATAATTTGTTTTTTGTTCGCTCGTTGCTGCCTCATTGTTTACACGCTGCTCGCTCGCTCGTAAGGCGACAGTCAATTATGGCTAGGACTGTATACACAGAGAAATCTTGATGACCTGTCCGCAATAACTAACCAAACACCTGAAGACAGAATATACTCTGGAAATCGGGTTCACTGCTCCTAAACCCATGTGAACGTTTTATGAACCTTCGCTCAACAACACCACGGTCTACGAAACTCTATTTATATACTTTGGATATCGTCATAAACGAAACGCCTAAAAATTATACACACTAGAATACTATCGTAGTAAAACCAATGTCGCAATAACTTGTTTACACTGAGGGAAAAACCTATTTCACAAAAAACAGCGAACATAAATTGGGAAATGAATCGATTCTTAGTGGCCGGCAAGCTGTCCCTACTGAGCCAAGGTGTTGCGTGGACATGCTTTTCAGGGAGATTTATCCGATACTGTTCTTTTACCCATGAACTATGAATCGCGCCTAGCACCCTATTCAATACAGTAAACTTTCCTCTAAAATAGCTGAAATGTAGAATATGGAGAGGCTCGTATATTTTAAAGTGGTTCTGCGAATCCGCAGCTGAAGATGAATATAAAAATAGTTAATAATTATGATATGGCATATATATGGCGGTTATAATACAATAAGGCAGTAACACAGGTATACACACTCCTATTCAAATGACTATGCCGTTTCCATACACGACAAGACACATTCAACAAGGTAACAAAACAAAAAAGCCATAACTTTAAGTAATAAGCTAGGATTCAAACTATATAGTTGTACCTGGAAACCTACAATTTTATTTGTACAGGGTGTTTCAGAAGTAACTACCCACTGTTTGATGCTAACTATCGGTTGACTGGGCAGAGGTAGCTCGCCAGTTTTTTGTATAATTATAGACAAGTTTAGATAATTATAGATAAGTTAAGCTCCTTATAAAGGCGCCACACGGAAGTATGAGGAATATCCAGCTGGAGGGAAGCCCTTCGAGTTGACTTCTGGGGGCTCCTGGATACCGTAGCGGTTAATGCAGCTTTCTGGTCCCCACTTGTGGCAGACTTTGGACGACAAGGCCTTAGCCGTTCCGTTACACTGCCAGTGTCTTCGAATCGGGAAATAATATCAGCCATAGTCTTGCGAGTAGGAGGTATTGAGTCGAAATGATTTTTCCACTGGCGTGAGACTTCGGCATAATTTCCGTTTTAATAGTAAAGTGTTACAACACAGATTTTTTCAGGCAGAGATCGTCGTGGGGAATCCATGGTATAAACAGTATATATTTATAATAACCTGAAATATTACAAACAGCGATAAACAACCATTGCGAAATATTACGCCAGAAGATATTGAATGACAAAGTGTGGGTAGTTACTTCTGAAACACCCTGTAGTATTCCAGCATGCCAATTTCGGCTAACCATTCACTTATTGACACATATAAAAAGCTGTATACTTGGAGAGGTACGCACTTGCTAGTTTCGGCAGAAAAATGTTACACATTTGCCAATGTACATACTTGAAACACATATAACACAAATCAAGCAATATAAATACGTGAACATCCAACTTACAAAAACTGCCCAAAACACCACATTTTTATATTGCTCATTTTCAATACAGTACTACCAGGTTATATAAAGTTACTATTTATAAGTATTTATCTGACTGAACATTGTGTAACATTGCATTGCGATAGCCTCGTACCATAGCGACATTACACTATTATTGAAACGGGGCGAGCGAAACGAGCGGAGTTTCCAATGACGGCGCTAGTGGGAAAATCGTGAATTTGTGAATTTTTTGTCTAATAACTCATTTTCGGATTAACAAATTTCGACAAATTTTTGTTGAATACCAAAAGTGGTGACGATGTGCTCTTCAGTTAAACGCGAACAGTTCACCCCAACTTCGGGGTCAAAATGGCAAAAACCAGGTTTTTAAGGGTTCTTTGTCAAATATGGCCATACAGGTACCAGTATTTTGCAGCTATCTCGCGACACAGGCTTAGCATCGAAAAATAGACCACAGCTAGAATCCCTAATCGAGATTTACAACTTTGCTACCCACGACTTTTTGTGGGACCACTCCATGGGCCACTGTGGGCACCAAAATTGTTCGTCAACGCTTTGCCACAAATAGCGAGTGTTCAGATTTCGCCGTGTTATTGCTTGTTTTAATTTACAATGCACACCTATTAGGAAATCAAGCACGCTGGACACGATGGCTTTGCTATCTAAAGTCCAACTAAGTTATATTATGCGTTTTTATGCGGTTTCAAACGCTTTACGGCCGACCAACCCGATTTCCAAAATGTGTGTTTTCATTTGTCGATTATATATTGCCTGTAGGACATGATAAATGGTCTATATATCTAGGCATCGTTGAAGGATGAACACAATGATTTGATTATCTAGAGTCTAGCGTGCATGTCATGTTGTTTCATGTAGTTTCCAATTGGATTAGGGTCAATGAAAACGATTTCCGGAATATAATCTGTTTTCAGTTGTTTCGTTACGTAATGCGTACAGGTAATCAAGAATTGTTCATGTAAGTTTTCCCGTATACCTAATACGATGGTTTGGTTACCTAGAGTCCAGCATGATTATCTTATGCCTTTTCAGACGTTTCCACTGGGCTTAGGGTCAATGAATCCGATTTCCATATTATATTCGATCTTCAGTAGTTTAGTACATAACATCAAAACTAGTTTATATAAACGTTTTTCGGTATGCTGAATGTAATGATTATCTAGAGTTAAGCTTGAATATTTCATGCCTTTTCAATGGGTTCAGTGTCTATTAACCCGACTTCCATAACATAGTCTGTCTTCAATTTATTGTTTGGTTACGTATTGCGTGCATGTCATCATGTATTGCTTATATAGATTTTCCGGTAGGCTGAACACGAAGGTTTGGTTATCTAGAAAAGAGCAAAAATATTTGACGCGTAGTGAGTTGATTTCGATGGGTTTAGGGTGGACGAGGTTTTAGGATTTTCAATGGGTTCAGGATTCAAGAAGTTTTCGGGTGGTATATACATAAAACACAGACTATTAAATGTCAGTACACCAAATAACTTAAAAATGAAACCATGCTCGCTCCGTTTCACACTAACTTGCGGGATACTAGTGTTACTGTTAAGCGTGCTCAGGAGGACCTCAGTTTCGAATCTCAGTGCAGTCCTTAAGCGTAGAATAGCCGTACTAATTGTTTACGTCGCACCGCGAGTAGCCAGTATTGGTATGAACATACGAATCCGTATATATTCTCAATATTATTTGTTACAATATAAAAACAAAACTACCAGATTCAATAAAACGTTCACCTCTAACACTACATCTTTGGGAACACCAGAATCAGGTCTAATTACAAGTGTGCCACGATTGACTCGTTCAGCGACAGTCGCGTTGAGAGCAGTTCCCCATATGTGCCGGACGCATTTGAAAATATCGTAAGAATCAGATACAACAGCAACTGCTCCAGATGGAAATTTTTCAAGCATATTCCGACAAGCATCCAGTTCACCGGAACGTCCCCATGAAGTAATGGTGCTTCAATTAAAGAATTTTAAATTAAAGCACAGAACATCAATGATCGCAGCTACATTATGTATTTGAATAATTAATGCGGCATTAAGTTATTTAATCTAGCTCTATATCAAGATTATATGATAGTCTTGAAGAATATTATACCCCTGCCACAGTACATCCACTTAAATTGGAACAATAAGAATTGAATCATCTAATAACGCATAATGTAGTGAGATTTAAGTATTATATATAATCTTGTTCAAATGCCCAGTACGGATAATTGTATACATGTCACAACGGTTAACAAACCTTAATTTTGACATCTGGAACCCTAAAAATTTTTGGTAACTTGGTCGCAAACAAAACTGAATAATATAATGTAACCATCTGACAAATATTGTAAAATAACGAAAACAATTCAGCAACGGATACCAACATACAACTGTAAGTGAAAAGTGTTACACTTTTGTAATAATTGTAAAATAATCTAAAACATTTCATGAAACCGAAAGCACCAAACGTTGTATTTGGTCTTAGAACAAAGATTAGCTTGTGCGTGCCTGTGTGAAGCTTCTATAAAGTGTTATGGAACGTCACGGTAAATAATAACGTAGGTATCATATGTTACGGGACCTGTTAAAATTCCAAGCTTCTTGGAGGTAGTCTTATGAAAACCGTAAACCCCACACAATCAAACAAGTCGTTAATGTCACAAAGAGACATTTCAAAGCTGACAGAGTGTTTCTGCATAAATACAAAACTTATTACACAATTGACGAAAACCCTGGAACAAGCAAATAATTTTTTTGTGAAAAAACAGTACTGCCTAATGCCGAGGCGGGACATAATAAAGTGCGCTGAGATTTTCGTGGATATAAATTTTTTCTCTCTTACGAAGGCAGGAAAAATACAGAAACACTTGATATCATATCGTCGAATTGAGAACCTGTAAAATTTAAGTATGGTTCTACATAAACTTGTAGGAAGTAAATATATAAACATTGTAATACCAATTTTCATCCCGCTTCTGCCATAAGAAACGGGTCTAAACATGATAAACAAAGGAAGACCGAAGTGTAAAAGCTTTATATACCATTGAACCATGCATTTCCGAATCCCTTGTAGTGACCTAATACACACTTATATAAACTAGAACCTTGTCATGGCCAAGTTTTTAGTAAGCACAACCTTACTTGTTTTCATAGCTACTACATAAAAAATATTAGTAGTATGTAAAAAGCACGTGTTACGTAGAAAAGAACTATCTGCTTGCAATGACTTATGTTTTTCAATATTTTTTGTGATATTTAAAGGACATAACTTTTTCCCAAAAAATCAGAGAGCAGCGATCACTCGATTTTGGAAGACAGTGGCAAATTTTCTACAAAAGAGGAAATTCAGTCAAATCCGAGCAATATTTGGATCCCAAATATTTCGTTACAATTGGTGAAGTTTACCTTATTGATTCGTATCAGTTCGACTAAATAATATCGACATTTTAGATATAACAAAGATGCGTAAACAAATTTCGATATTGTATTTTTGCTATCTATCTGGGGCAGGAAGAATGGTGTCTTAGATGCCCCAAGAAAATGAGGGTTACATCAAACCCTCATTAGAAACTGCTGATTGAAGCACATGTCGCGCTTACTATATATTGAGAACATTTTGTCCCACAAAGTTGTTACAATATTCTGAACGCATAATTCAATTAGCTTGTTTAGCGCCGCACATTTCGCGGTATATGCAGTATAAACGAATCTCTTAGCAAAATCCATACTTAACTACTATTCAAGTAAGATGGTTGATATTAGGCTCATTTTGTAGGCTGATACTCAACATACAGTTGCGGTCAGAATCAAGCGCTGCAAAATCGATCAAAGTTTCATTCGATTTGATCGGTTTCGTTTAAATGAGCATCGATCTTTGGCAATTATTAATTTAAAGAATTTTGATTGCATTAAAATAAATTAATTTAGTATAAAATGTTAAACCGATTTTAATTTAACCAATTTCGTTTAAACGAAGAGTTCTCGACTGCTATATCATTCGATTCGGTTTCGTTTTAATTTTATGTGCACTTAATTCTGATTATAACTGTAGCTGTGAATGTCTCGCTAAATTACATATCAATCAGAATTACCACCTCGTCGTAACATAAGCTACTAGCTTATTATACAACTCATTTTCTAGATTGAAACCTGCAAAATTAAATATAGTAGAACCAAATTAATCGGGTTAGTATAATCAAGATATCTAAAAACAAATTCTAGTCGAATGATTTCTACTGCAAAAATAATATAGATTTCATTGATATTTAACGCTAACTTTTATTTGAACTGACTAAAAATGAACATTGTTGCGGAGGTAAGGGGCTCTCCAAATTGGGGGAAGGGAGGGGGCCCCCCTGGCATTTTCAAGTGCTCCCGGTTCGTACCCCTATGGTAAAATTTAGGGCTTCCTCCAGTTTATCGCCTCTTGGCAGAATTTTTTGTTTCTGCTCGATAAAATCATCACCAAATGACATAAAATTTGATAAAAAATAGCTTTTTCTCTCCATGGAAATCGCTTTGACAACATTTCTGACATGATTTTAACCCTTTTTCTCTTGGCGAAATGTCTGCTGGAAAAATTGGGCGCCCCTCTTTCCGAACTAGCCCCCCACGCTCATGCCCCATGGCAAAATTCTCAGGTAATGGAGAGCTCAGAATGCTGTAGTTTACATTATAACAGAAACTACATTCCTCGCTACAGCAAGAATACTATTGTAGTACCGATTATATATAATTCCAGCGACCATTTGCTATTCGATTTTGCTAAAAGTTTAATTAAATTTTGGTCAAGTAGAATCAATCCCACTGTAATTTCTTCAATTTGTACTAATTAATTCAAAATAGAATTCAGCATTTTCATTGATTCTAGAACTCATTCTTACCATCTCGCTGGACACTCGTTAAGGCAAATGCCGCAACAGTTCGAATTAATTAAACAAATTAATCCGAGGCCCAGATCTCGGAGCGAGTGGAAATTGAGCGAGTATGCCGGTTAAGAACTATTCCAAGCTTGAAATATTAGCGTTATTGGTGTTTATGTGCTATTTAACATGTGCTGCTGTGTAAAAATGGTCCTACTATAAACACCATCCACAGCGCTGTATGACACAACAACGTCAGGTCTCGGACTATAATACCACAGTATTCAGCGTTCTTGAAAACCTATACAAAAAATGTTTCGACGCTTGTGTTCCGCAAGACCACGCACAAAAGCAAAAAATAGTGATCTATTGATCGGCAGACCCTAAAACGTCCCATATTCCCGTAAAGGTATACGATACAGTAACAATAGCTCTACGACGGCAATACCGTCGTATTCATCATGCTTGAAAACGTATATGAAAATATTTTGACGATCCTACACAATAATAACATGTCAGAAAAGCAAAAAGGCCTTCTGTGACACTGTAAGAATAGGTCGGCCTAAAATACACCATACCCGCCTGGAACGACATTATGCAGCAATCATAGGTATCACACGGCAATACCGCTGTATCAAGCATGCACGAAAACCTATGAAGGATGACACGACGTTTGTGCCCCGTGATAACATGTGACAAAGCAAAAGATGGTGTCATGTGAAAATACGTCAACATACCCTATTTGTAGCCAAGACAGCGGAGTTGTAGCTCTTGATGAGCTGGTGTCAGAAGATGGTTCTTCCCTGCGAAGCCTCAATCTCACGATGTGTCTCGAATGATAGATACCCGGATGGCCAAATTTCACAGTGAGACCCTTGACCCGTTTTGGGCCCATTTTAACACGGAAAACGTGGTCAATGGGTTGAGAGTCAACTAAAATGACACAAAGAGACTAAATATTATGATCAAATTAGTGAAGATCCATCCATCAGGTGAAGAGTTATGATCTCCACAGGCAGACAAAAAAGGAAATTTTTACGACTGCTTCCGCTAGCAAAGTTATAGATGATAACTCTTCTAGCTTCACTCACTCAGGTTTAAACACCTGGTACCGAATTTGGTGCTGTCCTCAAGTCGTTGTGACACAATATAAGATCACAAAAAATAAAGTTCGAATTGCTATCAGATTCCTGAATGGTCATAAACATATGAAAACAATTTAACCGATTGCAATAAAACTTTCGAACTAGATAGTTCGACTAGTGATAGTGCAACCAAAAACTAGTTTCAGCCAAGTCTGAGCAAAGTTCGAAATAGAAGTAGTTTACAAGCTCCCTTGAGCAACATGCAAACTAATTTACCACAATAATCAGCATCTAGCAAACAACGTTGAAACGGAGCGAACGCGGTTTCCGATATAATTGTCATTATGTGTAACCACCTGTAACAAGGCTCGCGTTTGATGTATATACAACCCCATAGCCTATGGGACCTCGGAAGTCTTACAAAGCTGGTCTGATACAAATTAAAGAGCATCATTTATTCTGCTTGCCAAAATAACTTATAATAGCAACCTATTATTATTTAAAGACGCAAAACAAATGCATACCCAAATAAGTTGACGATAACCGTAATTTTTTCGGCAAACCAAATACCCGGACGATAATTCAAAATTAAAGCTTTGGAAAACAACTGAAAAACATGAAATATTCGTTCTGTTCTGAGATAACCAAACCGTCGCATTCAGTGTATTGAAAACTTTATATACGTATAGACGATTCTTGATACCCTGCACGCAATACATAAGTAAACCACTGAAGACAATTTCCAGCCTAAACCCATCGAAAGCCACCGAAAACGCATGAAACATTCGTCTTGAATTCCGTAACTAAGCCATCGTAATCAGTGTTCCGAAAATCATATGAACATCATCCGAAACCCTTAAAAAGTCAACCATCGATTTCAGCGGGCTTGATAACTTAACAAACACTCATCGTTAGGAAAAAGGCCGCAGTAGACATTTCTGGCAATGGGTCGACGAAATAAGTTCGGGCCTACAGCAGTCCCACAAAAACGTTCAGCAATGATGTTGACGAAGCGTTCAGCAATGATGTTGACGTCGATGCGCTGATTCTGGGTGGTGGTCTCCCTCTTTCAATGCTGAACCTATGTCGCGCGATAAGGGCTACGAAGCGTGATACCCGTAAGTTCAGACAGATTTAACAAAGAGTCCTTGAAACCATTTTCTGCTTGGCGTATCAACTAAAACATCATTCGACGACTCGGTTTGTTCGATCTGTTTCAATTAATGTTTATTACATGATTATGAAATCATCCAAGTTTGAATGGTCTTGGAATCATAAGACATATCTCCGTAAATTATACACTCATGGAGCTCGCTGGTGCGACAGTCCAAAATTCAAGTATATTCAAAAGAATTTAAGGAATTTTTAAACAAAAATTTAAAGAGATACTTCTAGCAAGACCCTTCGCGGTGAACAAGTGACGACATCAATTATGGCAAAATAAATATACAAAATATCCTACTGTCATCCAGATTTATCAACACTTTTAATTTTCAAAATAAATTAAATCTAGCTATAAAGCAGCAAACAGACAAATGTCGAAATGACCCACGGAATGATTTGAATCAGGCAGGCCAAGCGAAAATTGGTGACTGAAACAACAGAGTCAAGAAACTGTATGAACCACTAGAACGAAGTTAGCAAGTAGAAGTTTTGAAACATAACTGTCGTCCAGTCAAAAACTCAAGAAGCATGAAGGGGCCATAATCCAGCTCAAGAAGATTTCAGGACTTATGGCGATTCTATGTGATTCAAAGAATGTGCACGCCCAGTACACAATTCTAAATGCTTGTTAAACGGTACTAATAAAAAGGTAATGTTTAAGAGATGACAATATGGAAGCATTCCATAATAAAAACAAAGTACACGTAAATGTTTAAACAAAAAATATACAAAGCCAACCTGTGTTCTGCTGCAGGAATTGAAAAAGCTGCCATTGGACAGTGATAAAATTTGCGACACAGCTGTACGCCTGCAATTGTATCAGTGCCAGCAAAATTCACTAGATGGGCAGCATCACCTATACTCGCACTCTGAAAATACACAGTCTTGGAAGGCGACAATATACATCAGCAATATAGTTAAAGGAAACATGACAACGAATTTCAATACCGACACTTTACTTCTTACTAACTTGCTACTCATTACAGCTTCTAACGAAATTTTGATTTTAGCTGCCGTTTTTAACGTTACAGACCCGTTTAACATTGCGATGAGCGTATGCAACGCAAATAAAACTACTAATTTCAATGTATCTTACTGCTGTGGCAGTTATTTCCTTAAACTGTGACTCATAGCTCGAAACGGATACTCTGTCATATGCATTTTAAAGCAATGCCCACACGTATTTTCAGCCTCGTTCTGAACCATGCTATTTTCTGAATTAGCAAAGAAGATTGAATTTATGGAAATTTATCAATCACTATCTTAGATTTTAGAGCTATTTTTGACTTCATAACTGCTCGTATGACTCAATGAACGTAAAGAACGTCGTTGCTTCAACGTACAACGAAAAAGTATATGGAATAAACAAATTTTTCGCACTAATATATTAAAAACGGTAAAATTTAAAATTTATTTTTTAAAGCTCTCTAGATACTGATGACATCACAGGAACGAAAGCGTTTAACAATATACCAGTAACTCTGTCGAGATTGCAGAACGTAGTGAAGCATAGATACACCTACGCCATTTGCATGCACAGTCAATCAGCTCTCGATAGCATACGTCGATATGCTATATGTGGATATTACACAATACCACACAGGTTAAAACAAAACTAACACCGGCAATAAGTTTCCCATGCCCGAAAACCCCCCAGGTGCAAGCTATCACCCCCTCCCCAGGATGTCACAATCAAATTATGAATTTTGGGTCGAGGAACCATGGCGCCATGCCCCCTTACAAATGGAACTATGAGTCGCAGAGCAAAACCAATACCGTCAATGAGTTTCCGATGCCCGAAACCCCCAAATGAAACTTTTCAGCCGCCCAGGACGTGAGAACAAATTTTCGAATTATGGGTCAATGAACCATGCGGGCGAAATAACCCCGTACCTCAATCCCTTAATTCCAGAACCGGAGTCTTAATCGAAAAAAATGCGTATCGGCATTTATCATTTTACTATGAAATAAAACCAACTAGAGATAAAAATCGAAAATCTTTCTCCCATCTCTAACGAGTGTAACTCAGTTTCTTTAGTATGATTATCAGAAGATAAAATGTTAAGTCAACTGACGTAAACGCTTCGAAGTAGCTAATATAAAATCCAATTCCGTATTTTTCCAGAGCAGTATGGCTAATTTTACGCCACCCTAATCCTTAATGTACTTATCTTGCATATAAGCAGCAGAACAAATTAATCTGTTAAGAATGTCAGAATAATCAACACATTAACTGCAACGTCTAGAAATGTGTAAGAGATGTGTTTGTCAGAGCTGCACATTAAAGCATTCTAATCAAAAGCCTTGTCGTGATTATATTGTTATAAGCGAAGAATCATTACTAGCCTGGTGAAACTTTAATATGTCCGTGCTTAGTTCTTTAAATTTAGACAAGTAATCATATAGCGTTTGCGTGTCATTTTCGCAAAAGTAGGACTCAGTACGTATTTAGCAGTTATCTTTCCACGATACTATAGCGAAATATATATCGCACTTTGACAGAGTTCTGACTAAAAGTTATATCTTGAATTACAAAATTTGGGATTTTAAGCCATACATTGGTAAATGTATTTTACGAATGTGTCATTGTGATATAAGCACAAGAGAACGCAAAAATTTAAAAATCACATCGGCTTTGATATTGAGTGTCCTAGTTGCAATATGACAAACATCATACCGAATTAAAGCAATTAATTTTTAAATGGCAGTTCAAGCAGAATATAAGTGTACAAAAAACAAAAATTACTGCAAATTCTGAAAACAAGTCAATTTAATATGCGTTTAGCAAAGCTCAAAATAATAATGTCAGTGATAGTGCATCGGTGTTTATCTATAAATACTTGCTAAAGTTAATTAAACACAAGCTGCGACTACATATCTTCCGCAAGCAAAACTTCACAAACCTCTACTGACGATGCACCGCGAAATCCAAAGTCATGTAGTTTATATGGAAGTGCGTCGAGCGACGTTGACGTTTCATCAAGATAGTTGGCTATCACTTCTTTTTGGGCCCGAGATAAGGTACAAACAGTAGTCGGATACCAAACATGAACAAGGATGGTCTAGAATTATACTGAATCAACCGTATTTAACGAAATAACGTAACCAAATTCGCCCAGAATGACAACTACAGTTTACAGCAAACACTGCCAGTTATAGACTAGGGCATGAAATGACCGCCAATGTAACACGAAAACTACAGCATTATAACCTTATTGATTATCCCGCTAGTAGTTTCTTGTTACCGAAATACAGCCAAATAGGCTAAATTTGTGGGCAAAATTATTCAGTAAATCAATATTAATGGATTTGTATGTTTTTCTAACAATGGTGAAGCTATAAAACTACAGTACTCGCCAAAAATGACTGTAGCTCGCTCGAAACAAATTTGTTCTGACACTCAATCGAAGTAGCTTGCTCGAAATGACCAGTATTTCTGCAGGACACTCATTTCTGACGAGTACTATCACATTTTTATGTCAAAAATATCAATATAACGCCATGAAAAAATACCAAAATACATACCGAATGAATATTATTCTTTAACTGAATACACCAATAATAAAAAAGTTACTAATTTCAGTGATAGTAATCGAGTGGTTTGTTATGATTTTGGCGAGTGAGCTAGACTTTACGCTACTGATACATAATTTGTGTTAGTCAGACGACATACAATGAGTCTAATATAGAATTGTTACTATTACAATAAATCTTTACACGCCAGCAAAGCAGCATATAGCTAATTCCAGCACCTACACGTACAGCGTTTGTGTAAATAATAATAATAGTAATGGATTTATAATAGTTTACATTTATTTATAATGGTTTATAAATAGCTATTACACACCTGAGTTCTATTCAAATTAATATGATTGATTGGATATCCATCAAAAATAAAACATTCTATTTTGTGCGAAAAATTAATTTCTAGAGCACATTGTCACCTGAAGTTCGCTAGTATTTTTATACCGGAGCCAGGAATAGACAAAACTACATCAGAACTAGAAATGTGGTTAAAAATATTATTTAAATTTCTTCAAGTTTTCTCATCTATACGTATCTGGTGTAAATAATGCCTTTTCATTTAACAAAATTTAAACCCGAAATTTTTCTTGTATAATGTAGGAACAATTATACACACTGTAAATAAACATCTTAACTCTGTACTAGTGAAGCTCGCTTGCGAGCCAGAATTCGAGTGGTAAGAACAATCTCCCGAAGTCTGTTGTAGAAAGCACACACAAACAAAGCCTACACACAGTACGCAGGTGCAGCATTATATACAACCGTGAGTGATGAGTCATAGTTACGCCCGCCTCTTTTGATAGCCAACGTACGCAGTAGACAAAACATCATACAACGAGTACAAAAACAGTGAACTAACAATTTAATAATTCAATAAAACCCTAAATTGACCGTGAAAAGAACGTTAAAGAATTCAAACCGACACTTGAGAAAAATCTCATTTTTCATACCAAGTATGAAGCAGAAGTGTGAAAAATATTTGCCACATAATATTTCTGACACTCGTAATCAGCTTGTTGGCCCAGAAAACCCCATATCCGACACTAAAACCAACAATAAGCACACATTTAGGCGCATTTCCCACGACTTTTCACCAAATATTAAATTTGGCGCCAACTATAAGCTTATAAACTCCAGATTGGGAAGTAGTTGAAAAACTTGTTATATATCTTTGGAAAGCCCTAATAAAGCTACATGGAATAGGCCTATTAGTTTGCGGATACCTCGTGTACTTATTGAGAAAAGTCGCAAAAACTGGAGGGGGTGCCCGAAAAATGGGCCAAAATGACGTCATTTTGCCCCATAACTTTTCCCACGGCAAAAAAAATCAAAAATCGGGCTCCGTCACTACACTTAAATCGACATTGCGGTTCGAATGAGCTATCAAAATCCGCCCACCGTTATCGAGATCCAAGTGCGACAGGCACACAGACAGGACCTACTTAACCCCCCTAAAAAGCCAAAATTGAAAATTCTCGTTCCACTCGAATTCAATTAACCGTCCAACTCGCGTTACGAATTAACTGCCATGTCCATACAGTTGCAGTGTATTGAAAAATTATCTTGCCTAATCTTACATGCTAATCCAGGTACGATTTGCTTAAACGTGCATATTCCAAACAGTCAAAGTAATCCTGACGGGCGTGAATAAAACGCAGATCATGCCGTTCTCGATATACTAAGCCTAAACCTTAGCCAAAGCTAAGGTACTACATCGACAATTACACGAGAACCTAGGCATAAGACGGGAGCCTGCCGTCACCACCCCCTCCCCCCTAAAATTTGTTCTTTTTTCTAACGTTATAACGTAACGCCTCTCAAGGTTACTTGGGCCTTCCAAACGATTAGAACACGACTGAACATGGTATCTCAATACGACCAATATCCAGTATTTCTCTCCGAAGCGTCGATTTCAAACACAGACTGCTCAATAGCTAACAAATGTGATTATATGCTTATAAATCAGTATATACTAAAGCGTTTGGCCCAAATTTCAAAGAAGATCTCGGGGTTCAGCGAAAACACATACGGTGAAACTTATGCATATCATTACTATGGCAATATGTACAATAATATAACGGGGAATTGCAAGGTTCTATGCATGATATATAGCCAAATCGATTCACAAAAAAAGTGAGTTGAGAAATAAACGCCAGTATAATGTTTTTAAATTATGAGGAGGGTGTGAGTGGACACAATTAGGAGCTGGTCGCTGCAGCATAAGTGGTCGCCCACTCAGTAGCAACCCGAAATTATATAACAAACGTATATCTAACACAGCGCGGCGAGTAGCAATGTAATGAAATTTGTTGTTCTACACTCAATGCGTGCATGTACGTTCAGTGACTGTGACGCAGTGTAAGCAAGGAAACATAATGGAAGCCATTTTCTTCGGACTAGTTGACCGCGAAAATCCTTGACACACTACGTCTACTGAAAATTAAGCAAAGTAATTGATAAAATTTGTTTCTTCTTTGATGACCTTGGACGTCCCAGGAATACAACAACGTGCATATTTTAAGCAACTTCATTGGCTTCGCCATTAGATGAAAATCTTTGTTGAGCGCATCAAGCAGCATGGGGATTCGGACCACATGGTTTAGAATATTGCCAGATGCTATACTGCGGTTTAACATAAGGGCCTCGAAATAAAAATTTTGAAATTTAGTTTTTAATGAAAACGCTGCTATTAGCTGACGAACTATGGTGACATGAAGCGCGCGTGGCTTCATCGAATGCGGGCATTGTGTGTAATCACGTCTAGCAGGTGTTGTTTTTGATGTATACACCACCCTAAAACGGCTGGAACCTTTGTAACCTTATAATGTTAGTCTAGGCCTGATGACAGTTTAGAAACCACCTAAATTTTGTGAGTATAAAAAGATAATCAAGGCGCAGAAAATGCCGCATAACCGAAGAAGTAACGACAGACGGAATTCTTTCCATAAATCGGGTTTGCACAGCGTCAAACTTTTATGTATTTAAAACTCTCGAGAAACTATATATGGTAAGGTCATGATAAATTATAAATTACCACACCAAATGCATTCAACGTACCTAAAAACTCATACAGACCGTTCTAAATCTCCCGAAAACAATATATAACCAAACAACTGAATACAAACTATATGTATACTGGAAATCTAAAATCTGGTGTGAAATACGAGAACGTATTCGGGCCCACAGCGGCCCAAGAAGTACTCCCATAAAAAGTATTGGTCAGCAAATGAGTAGATTTGGATCAGCTGATTTTAGACTCCGTTTTTATATGACTGCTCTGTCCCATGATATAGACTGTGAAACACAGCTACCCTCATGGCCAGGTTTGGCAAATAAGCTTAAAGTCATGGCAAGTTTGACCCGAAATATGCGCAGCATGAACCCTTAGCCATCAACTAAATAAGCATCGACATCACTTTTGCTATTGAAAAATATTTTGTTAAAATCCTTCCACTCAAAAACGAGTTATGAGTTACACCGACAGCCAAAAAAGGAATTTTCACGATATTCACCCTTAGACCCTTCAGTGGAAAAGACTGATCACATCGCTTGCTTAATTTCAATAATAATCAAAATATCGCCTATATATGCTGTTAAAACATCTCTTATTGAAGTTAGTAGCATTTTCGTACAATTTCTATAGTAATTAAATTTTCAACCTTATATTAAGATTTTTGGAAAACTCATCGTCATTATTGTGGCTTCTCCAAATATGACCTAGGGGGTTAAGTATTTCTACCTCGATGGTTCATTATTTGACCTCCCAAGTTCATGCCTTCGAGATTTTCTGTACGACCAAAAAATACCTTATTACTCTCTAATGAGATATGCAATACGCTAATTTTCCTATTTTGACTAAAAAATCCCGAAATTTCACTTAGTCACTATAATTTATTTTTTATGTAACCAGAAATGCAGTTAATTACTAAATTACACATTTTTGGCGTCTTTGTCAGTTACAGTACGTTAGGGTCCTCAGTTCAACCGGTATATAAAAGCGCTCAGCGATTTTCCGCCCACAACTTCGAACTGGGGAAACCCAGGTCGTGCCCCACAGGCATAATTTTGCTGGTTTGGTGAAGCCAGGTTATTATGTATCAACTGGGAGTGTGTCTACCAGAAGGAGCAGAAAAATGTAGACGCAATTGAACTTTAGAAATCAATAATTTTGACATGAGGAACGAACCAGGGACACCAGCTTGTTATCAGGGGTAACTGAAAATTAAAATCCAATTTGGCGAAGCCAGTTTCAACGCAGACCTTAATTTCTTCTTCCGTTTAAACTTACAATCTATAGATTAATAAGACCAAGTTTCGGATTAGGCTAGTATTTAGCAAGGGAGGGTGAAACGAGGCGAGCGTGGTTTCATTTTTAACGTATGAGTTTGTTAAATCACCTGCAACAGGCTATATTTGATGTATACAGCCTTCACAAACCTCTTGAACCTGAACCCATTCAAAATCCTAAAACATCGTCGACATTAAACACACCGAAAACAACTGACAACGCATCAAAAATTTGTCCTGGTTTCTAGATAACCAAACCATCGTATTCAACCTACCGGTAAAAAACTATATAGGCAGTCCTTGATCGCCTGTACGCAATATGTAACCAAGCAACTGAAGACAAACTATATTCGGGAAATTGTGTTCACTGACCCTAAACCCATGAAATATACGCACTGGAATCTAGATAAACAAAGCATTGTATTCGGCATAACAAATAACTTGTAAACAGACTCTACCGACTATTTTGTGGAAATCTGCACGCGCATCCACGTTCAAATGACAAGCTGACTTGGACAGCTATGTTCGTAAGCTATTTGTGTATTACAGCATACGAACGCGAGTGATAATCGCGTTTTATCTATTTGACTGGCACGCAGTCTGCAAATAGCGATGCAAAATCGCAAAATAGTGATCCGAAGTGTCTATGCGTTCTATTACCGCAAAGCGTGTACTCGTACATAGAGGAAAATCACGATTTGTGCGCGTCCACCGCTTTTATGTTCGTGAAAAGCTTGACAAACGAACAACGCAGGTGTACACACGGGTTATAATACGTTCTTCCATTAAAATGTTAAGTCATAGTTTCGACAAATTCAACATACAAAACGTATATATATAATAACCTCTAGCCAGTTCGTGAGCCAAGGAACCTTTGGGTCGGTATTCTCGACCGTGAACAGAACGTTCCTAACTGGAACAACAGTACCTTCTGGAATTGCTTTAATTTTTATTGGTAGCTTACCACCGTGTGCCTAAAATGAACGTAGATAGTACAAATATTTATATTTACATAACATATCCTTTCTAATAAAATACAACATAGAAGATATATACTAGTCGGTAGTGGAACTACATTTGTAAGCGGAGCTTGGGCTGTTGCATTACGAATGTACTCAATTTTATGTTCTTGTAACTACATTGCATAGGGCATTATCATTGGTAAAAATATTATATTTGAATTCTTCGACCCAAAAAACCTATAATGGTTTGATCGAAACGATTCTATTTCAATAAATAACACAAATATTGCAAAATTCTCTATTTTAGCTGTATAAAATTAACTAATTAGCTAATTACTAATTAACCACTCAAAATTTTTTAATCCCAAATATCAGGTGCATACTCTCCTTTTTACTCCCAGACAGAAAATAAAAACGCTTCGCTCGGCTTTGCCTAGCTCCGCTCAATGACCGATTTCCGCAAATTTTTACAGAGCCTGATACGTTATGCTATGCGATATGTTAAGGCGATGGCAGCAATTTCCAGCAAATAAGGAGATCAGAAACGGTACTGAAGGTCAAAATATGATAAATTTTTGTCATTATATACAAGTTGGGAACCACTGCGCCTATTTCGCATGGAATCTATCCTCATGTAACATGTCAACCTCAACATTGCCAAAAATACCTCTACAGCTTTAACATTACGTATGGAACAAACAAGTCATAAACTCTTTAAAGCATATGTTAGTGTCTGCCATATGTAATCACTGAATGATTTGTGTTTGATCATTGGTTGCACGTCTATATGTTAAGATAAGTGCACTTTGAACAAAAAATTTTGGTGTTGACAACCAAATCAATGTTCGGGAAACGTTTACTAATGTCATTTTTCCAAAAAAATTACATGGATTATGTGTAGATGTTGGATATGCATTACGGCTTCAGCTCAGTTTAATGTTTCGGTTCTGGAATCGGCATAAACGAAACAATTTATTTTTTTTTTTAAATTTATCATACATCAACAAAAACTTAGGTTTTCTGTTCATTGATAAAACCTTATTCATTGCCGCTTGCCGGTTGGTATTCTAAGCATTGGCGTCTAAATTAACACCTGATATTTTGCACTAATCTTACTATAACAGAAAACGTCTTTTCTTTTTGTAGTCTATTTGAGTCTAATGCACAAAAAAACTATTTTATCTAGGATTATTTCAGTGAATAGTGACGGATTTAATCGAACTTATCCGCATAGCGCCTGGAGATTAGACGCACGTAATCTTGTTGTAGCTCAAATACCTATCAAATAGAATTAGACGCTAACATTGTGTAACTTGTTCAAATTAGCGCAAGGGATGAAAGTTTCCATTATTAATATCCGTCGTAAAATTTCAACTAATCTAAAACAAAATGCATAAATATTATCCTAACTTGAACTATATACAGCCATCCAGCTTCGTTGAAGATGTCTGCATTTAGATGAGCAGCATAAAATTCTTTTGCGTCCTTGACCATTTCTTCGGTCACAACAACATCACAGAGCCATTGTTTAATTATGTACTGTAGGCCAAAGAAGCATACTGACTCGAATCTACCCCCTCGACTTTCGAAATATGAATAAACATATTCGGTTCCAGGAGGGTATTGCAGATGATGAGATATCTAAAGTCAGAAGCAATAGATAAAAACGTTAAGGTGGGTGGGTCCAATGGTGGCAGCGATCTTAATTACTATATCAACAATAGCAGCTCTAACAAGTTATTATGGATAAAATGCACTCACTACGTACTAGTATCTCGCAAACGAGTGGAAACAGAGCGAGCATGGCCGCTAAGAGATATTCCAAGCTTTAAATATTAGCGTTAAGGGTGATTGTGTTCTATATAAAATGTGTTGTATAAAAATAGTCCTACCCTAAAGACCACCCGCAGCCTTGAAAAGACATGATACATCAACAACTCAGGCCTCAGGCTGTAATAATATCATATTCAACGAGCATGGTTGAAAACCTCTATAAGAATGTTTTGAGCCTGAACACCGAAATAACATGCCGCAAAAGCAAGTGTTCCTCGAGAATGGCTCGTAGGACCCTAAAATACTACACACCCGTGTAAGGGTACGATACCGCAACAACAGCTCTGTGACGGCAATACCATGTAATCAACGAGATTAAAAACCTATAGATACAAAGTGTTCAACACTCCTACCCCACAATACCATGCCACAAAAGCAAAAAAGGCCTTCTGTGAGAATAGTTCGGCAGAACATAAAACACCACATATCCCCTGGAACGACGTTATACAGCAATGATAGGTATACAGCGGCAAAACCGTTGCATTAGGTTTGCTAGAAAACCTATAAAAAGACGACGTGACGGTCGCACCCCGCAATAACACGTCACAGAGCAAAATATTGTCTCCTGTGAGAATAGGTCGGCAGACCCTAAAACACCCCATATGCCCCCAGAAGGACACGACACAGCAACAACAGCTCTCCGACAGCAATACCATCGTATTCAGCGTGCTTGAAAACCAATATAAGAATGATTTAACGCTCGCACCCAGCAATAGCATGTTACAAAAGCAAAAGAAAATCTGTTCGGTGACCATCGGTTGGCAAACCCTAAAACACCATGTATCACTATGAAGGGATACGATACACCAACAACTCTCCGGCGGCCATATCATCGTATACAGCGTGCTAAACACCTATATATATAAGAATGTTTTCGCGCTCGCACCCCTCAATAAAATGCTACAAAAGCAAAGAATATCTTCTGTGAGAAGAGGTCGGCAGACCATAAAACACCACATATCCCCCTGGAACGACGTCATACAGTAATAATAGGTATACGACGGCAAAATCGTGGCATTAGAAAACCTATAAAATCATGGCGTAACACTCGTACCCTTTGACACTCCCAACCTACAATACCTTGCCACAAAAGCAAGAAAGATCTTCCGTGAAAATAGGCCGGCAAACCCTAAAACACTCCATATCTTCTGGAACATCATCAAGTCCGCAATACCGTAATGTCAAACATGCCCCAAAACCAATATAAGGATAGAACGACGCTCGTACCACGCAATAACATGTCACAAAACAAAAAATGGCGTTATGTGAAAATGGATCGACATACACTATTTGGACCCATAACGCCAGGCAAACATAGCAGTGAACAGCAAAGTTGTAACCCTTGATAAGCTGTTTTCAGATCGCACTTTTTCGCTGTGAAACCTCTATCTGGAGATCAGGGAATAACCGGAACCGTCCATTTATTCCAGATTCGGAACCTGGTCTTCGAAACTTATATAAATAGTAATACAGATAAAGGAAAAAATGAGGGTATAATGGATTGTAAAAGCATTGAAAATAACTTTTATCAAACTTAATGTATTGCGATTGCATTATTGCTTTTCTGAAATTTTAAAGGGACTTAGGAAGCTAATAATGCTTTATTGACCAATATGTCGGTTTTTGAACACTCAGAGCAAAAAAAACGCCTTCCACTATACACCCTTGCGCATACTGCGTCAAATTGAATGTGCTTACAACGCATGGAGGTTAGAATAAATTTTTCGCTCTGTCTCCAGTCGCCTCCCTTTAGTACACATACGTTTGTTATATACATGTTGTTCTGTGGGAAACTTGAAATTATTGGTTTATATGGTTCTGCGAGAAAATAATGGAAGATAATTTTGTGATCAGTGGTCAGAGACACTGTTTATGCTAGTGTTGCGCAACCAGTGCCCTTCAGTTAGATGATAATGATGATAACTTTCTAACCAGAATGCTATAAATGAGACAAGGTGTGATACTGCTCGCTCAGTTTCAATAAATACAGGTCATTGCCAAGAAAACAGTTTCTGGCTGCGTTGCAGATAACGTTACTTTACTTTAATGTAGACTGATTTACAAAGTTTACAAGCGCACTCCTAGTGCTTGATGCAATTTATGTTAGCCAAGCTTACGTTAAATACTTCTACCTAATCCATACTCTGTTACCGAGTTGGACGGTTTAATTCGAACATACCCCGCCGACTTCTGAATGTGAAAATCTATAGCTACTACAAGCATCAACGTGGCTTTTTTAACAAACTCCTAAAGGTTAAGATGAAAAATTCCTACTAAAATTATGTGCCCTACTTACGTTTCACGCAGCAAATTGCTGAGTTAATCTTTTCTTTTTCTTCATTGCATTGGAAATTAATCATTGTACATATATTACATAATGTTTGAACCACAGATGAAGCAAAAACGTGGAAAATTTCAAACAAATTTTAAACCAGAATTCCGGTTCCGGTATAGTTTTTGGCCTTTGCCGGAACCGCAACCGCAACACGATTTTCGCCGGAACCGGAATCGGAATTCCGGTTACTACCTGCTGGAGATATAGGTCGCAAAAGATAACAGGATTTCCAAATTTCTCAGCCAGACCACTGACCTTTTGGGGATCATTTTGACCCGGAAGACATGGTGGTGTAAGACGGGTTTAGCGTAAGACTGAATTTGTGATCAAATAAAGAAATTTGTGAAAATTCATCAACTCGGTAACGAGTTTCAAATTCAAGTTTCTTGTCAGAATTTACCGTAACCATGTTTTTTGGACGTACCTAGGAAATGGTTTTGAGTACTCCGAATTGATTGATTTGCAAAAATTCATATTTAAATTAGTTTGTGTTCGCCGCCGTATCGAAAAAATTTGTAGAATTTATGAAATGTATACGAATTGAAGATCAATGCGCAAAACCAAACACAATTTCTGAAACCAAAATACTACCGAAATTGAACTTATTTACTTTCAATTTAATAATCGAATCCGTGCCGCCCCTGATTTCCAGGAAACATACCTGCTCTTATAGAAATATGTAGCTGTTTAGTCACTGTGAAAGCAAACAGTTTATCTCTAGGCAGCGCATGCGTTTTGACTGAAACCGAGGGACGGGGGCTACCGGACATCCTACTGAGGGCGCTTGGGGTAAAAATAAATCGTAATTTATCATTTTCGGTTGTCGAATTGACTCATAACGCATCTTCTTGCCGGTGGATTTTGACAAATTTTTTTGTTCGGTAGCAAAGATGAACAGTATGTGCTATTTAATCGAACGCTAAGACTTCCAAAGCCATCTTCCGGCTAAAGAAGTTAAAAATTGATTTTTCTAATGTTCTTTGCCGAGTATAGCCATGAGGGCACCGGTGTCTCACAGTCCATATCTCGCTACTCAAGTCGCATTGAAGACATCACAAAAGTCAGCACATAAATATTATATACAGCCTTGTTAAATACTAATTTGTGTGGGCCGGCTGCCTGAGAATCTGCGTGTCCGAAGCTTTGTCAGAAAAATGGATTTTTCAAATTTCAGCATGTTACTGTGCGTTTTTAGCTTAGTACGGGTGTCTCTTCTTTTATCAAGCACGCTAAATCCGATGGTTCTGTTATCTGGTGTGATACTTGGTTGCGTTTAGTTACCTTTGATTAGTTCTCTTCTATGAAAGCTAAAAAAATCCCCGGTGTACCTTGTACAATCTAAGTAAAGAACTGAAGAAAAAAGTAGAGGACGTTGTCCAAGGTTCCCGCATGCTGTTAAATATAATATTCATTTTCAAGTGTTTCTGGAGTTTTACTCTCTACGAATCCAATTTCCAACAGTCTGTTTTTAATTGTTATTGACTGTGTATTGCGTGCAGGGCACAAAGAATGACCAGTATAGATAGGTTTTTCATAAACAATGACTTATATATATATAGGTTTTTCGACACGTTGAATACAATGGTTTGGTTAACGTAGTTTAATTGGCTTAGTGTCTTTGAACGATATTTCCAGAATGTTGTGTTTTCATCTGTTTGGTTATGTGGTAGGCACATGCTGTAAAATTGGTCTAACCTACAATAGGTTTTCGGTAAGGTGAATACGATAGCTTGATTATGTGGACTACAACACGACTATTTAGTGTCTTTACAGTGGGTTTCAATGGGGTTAGGGTCCACGAACCTTGGTTTCCCAAACTCCTTCAAATCTACAAGGAGTAACCGAGCCGAAGGCCCCCAAATCCAAATGGGGCACCTGGAAAAGACATGGGGAGGAAGATAAATTCGGTGTGTGTTCGTATGAGTCTTATACTTAAACACTGCCACATAAATATCACATTTACATGTCAACTATTAAGGTTAAATCTTGAAGCTTAAGCCACAGGAAATAAAAGTGTGTTGTTGACGGTATTTACGACGCCATTTGTAACGATCTATCTCGATCAGGAAAAGACAGTACTAAACTTAAAAAATACTGATTTTCTCCTATTCGAAACGCTCTGATTTAGGATACCAGCAAGGGTATATTTTTGTTATCTTTCAATCGTATTGAGAAATATTTACCGAAAAAGTGAATACACAACGCAATATTCAACAATCCAAATTTCTAGTCATTAAAAGTCTTGACTGTTTTCATCATGACATAAAAATATACACTTTATAAACGTCCAAGCTTCAATATATTATTACCTTATATGAATCTGTTGCGTACAATATGTTTTCAACGGGCAACGTTTTCATGTTTGAACAAGACTGCAACACAAATTTAATCGACGATTGATAGATTATAGCAATGTTTTAAGACAGTTTCTTGTGTAAATATTATGCGTCTGTAGACTTTTCAATTGTACTATATAATTATTGTTTAAACTCTAAATGTTAAGGCCGTATATATATGGTGAAAACAGGAATGTCTTCCAAAATGGGGGAAAGTAAAAGCTAGCACGAAAATCGTACCGTGATTGATCTTAAGAAATTCAACACACAAACAAGAAATAGCTACATTATATATTCTCACTGTAGTTTTGCAAAATCAGCCTCCACAACTTTTTGTCATAGTATATATATACAATACTAAACTTATAAATATTACAATTGTTAACGGAATATTAGGTTTTAAAACGGAAATACGGAATACCCAAGATAAATTACAGCTGTAACAATGTTTAGACAGGTTCTTGTGTAATATTATGTCTGTAGACTGTTCAGTTGTACTATATAATTAATGTTTAAACTGGAAATAAAGCCGTATATATATGAAACTCTGGTGAAACCCGCAATGTCCTACAACACAGCGGAAGTCATCGGGCGAGGCTACAACGAAAATCGCTCCGCGGTTCATCTTAAGAAAATCAATACTAAGACATGTTTGCTACATTCTAACAATAGTTTTGCACAATCATTTTTCACAATATTTTCCCACATTTATACATGTTTATTGCATTCATGCATTTACACACAAAACAAAGTTTATTAGTATAACAGATGTTAATTAATTAATAACGCAAAATTTTTGTTCCAAATGTTACTTTCCGCAATGGCTATCCGTACACATGTTCACCATATAAATTGATAGGTTTCTTTCAACATTGTAAAACTACACAATTTCGACAAACTCATTTTGGCTTAGGGATGAATTTATCAAAAACTGCGAGTATATACCAAGCTATACATGAAATTGTTTGCGCAAAACATGCGCTTCTGAGAAACTGGGCTTAGAAATGCTTATCTTTTTGTCAAACGTGAATGAAAATGCTGAACTAAATTTTTGAAGTTTTATTTTATTAGTCAAAAGAAAAAACTTGAAAAATGAATCATTTTGTGGGATCTGCTGTGACACTACGCATTCAAAGCCGAAACCATGCAACCACCATCCTACTTTTACTGATGTCTGGAGAAGTGCACACCTTGTATATACAAAAAGAGTAAATACTGCGAAACCTCCACTAGCGAAAGAAATCCTGAAACTACGCCAATACCCATGCTGCGCAAGAAGCGGTTTACTTGAAGCCATGCGTCAATGTCAGTAATGCGTACGCCTAAAAGCAATAGATTTTGCAACAAGTAAAATGAAAAAAAAAGAAAATTAAGAAACTGGGGTAAGATGCATGGCAGGCAGAAGGAAGTACGAAGCAAAGGGATGGCAATATTTTTTGGGCGAAATACTAGGCTAAAGCCCTGACATTTATCTTCGTCCACTCTCCAATTTCTATTCTTCGAAAAACACGGAGGGCCATGAAAAGCCAGGAAAATAAATGACTTTAAAAAGAAGAAAATTATGTTAAAAACGCCATGTGCCTGGATAAATAAAAGTTGGAAAAAACCGGAAAGCGATCCATTGAAATTTTTTTGCACATTTTTGCAAAATTTAATATCCATGATATTAAAATCCAAAATTTTTTAAATTCTGTGTTTTTGCCAAAAACCGCTATTTATATATATGGCCTCCTAAGCGCAACAAAAAGCTCTCTATTGAGCTTAAAAGCAAGATTTTCGACTTGTTTTATTTATAATTGTTAACTTCGAAAACGGATTTTTCTAAAAATTTCGTGAAATTCATAAATGTCAATCAATATATGTGATGTCGTTGCCTGAGAGAACGAAAAAATATTTTGCCGTTTAACACAGAAAAATGCCAGTCCCCGGTTTGAACAAGCCGATTATATGTGCTATGATATCCTAGCTTTACTTTTGATCATGCATGTCTACCAGAAATGGTTGGAGATTTAAATTGTAGTAGCAATGTGCTTTTCTAATATGCAAATATGATTATAATACCATAGAACGCAATTTTAGGTGAATCAGCGTAACGTCAGCAGACCTAGTATGCCATTTATTAAGCAATATAGCAACTTGTGTGCACAAGTATACAAATTCCTTTTTCCTGTGGCACGCCTACTAAGCTGTATGTCAGGAATATCGGTAGCTGCATAATTCTATTTCGAATAAATCTAGTTGCCATAATCCATCTGCTCAAATCTTATTCCCACAGGTAACGGATACCCGCAAGGTGCATAATCCTGCATGTTCAACAGTCAGAACAAGTGAAGAAATGACTACGTGGTTCGGTCAGGTTAGAGCAATCAGAAAGCCATTGTGGTCCCGTTTAGTGAGGCATCTCCTGAAAACTTAGTGGATCTTTTAGTTCCCGCTGTGGAAATTACATACTATGTAATTACGGATTTTAGTGGAAACTTTGTCGTTCCCTTTACTGACCGATGTTCAAAAGAGGGTGAAATTCCTTTAATGGGTGCCATCTGAACGGCTGTGTTAGTGGGCATCCGTCCGAAAACAATAACATTTATTAAGGCATTGCTCTGATCAGTTTTGCAATATCATTACAGAGGAACATTTCGTTTAAAATGAATGGCTAGACGGTATGGATGAGTGATGAAAGTGGGTCATTTTCTTTGTCGTGTAGGATGAGCGGTGAATTCCACTGGCAAACTCCTCACTATTGCGAAGCTAAATGAAGATTAGTTTACAGATGATAACGGTATACTTCCAAAGCCCCTATGTAAGTTTACAATTTGCAAGCTTCGCGAGACTGAAAGCATTCTCTAAGCCCAGTAGCGGTTGACAAAATCCCAGTATTCACGAGTACTACGAGGACAAAAATTTTTGCACTCGAACACTTGCGTACTGAATACCTGTTGGTAATATAGTTGCTTTATCGTATTAAACAATTCTGAAAATCTACAGCTATTCAAGCACTTTGCGTATCGTTGGCTATTTTAGTTTTTTGAGGTTTCCGCTTGTCGGTGAGACGGCTTTGGTAACGGCTGTAACCCAAATGCTAGGCCTCCAAATGACCAAAATCAAAATATTCCATTTCGTACCGGTTTCGAGGAAATAATTGAAACAGCGCTTAACACAAAACTAGGTGTGAACCCAAGTAACTGAACAAACATAAACAGCTTGGTTTTGAAAACTTTATGCATGGTTATACGCCGCTGAAGTTAAACCTAAGTCTCAATAGGCTCTATTCTAAACGACAAACGTAATATATATATGTTATATATGTTTAATCGACGTGCGCTGCTGCATTGCGCACTTCCAAAACGCAATTCCTATACGACCTCGGCTATCGTAACCTCAAAGGCGAAAGGAATGGATTCGGTTTTTTGGTCGGTGTCAAGAATCTACGGATCTTAGCAAGCTGCAGGAGCGCTCACAGGATGTGTTCTGATCCTGCCGGATGGGTTGCGTACGTACTCTACGTGGTACTAATTTTGAGGTCCCCTGGAAGGTTGGCTCCGTCGCATGCTCATAAGCCAAAGAGACCGTACCACTTTTTCCTATTCTAATTCCAACTGAAAGTGTCAAACGAGGATTCGACATTTTGCCCAGTAGCCCCCACTGGGATCTGACAATTTTTGGACGTTTTACGTCGGATCGTTGCTGCTCGATGAAAATTCGTCATTTTGTTTGCAACCGGTCCCTTCCGATCTTCATTGGCGACGAGGGATTCTTGGAGAAAATCAACATCGCACGAGTCGCGTCTACACATTGAATAACAGGCGAACCAGGCTAAGACTTGCGTCCTTTTTGGCGTCAACTATGAACACAGGTCGACGATTTTAAACCCTTCCGATACATATCGCTTCGCTACATAAGGTGACAACAATAGGAGAACACAGTGGGTTTCAGTTATTATTTATTGAGAAGCCAATAGCAAACACATTTAGTTCAGGGATAATGAAATAAGGTTCTGCATTCATAATACGAACATACATTCACAAATACAATCGACATTAAGGTTACGATACAAAAGCCAGGTTTACACGGTGGAATAACTGGTTGAGCCCTCGCCTTCTTTAGTTGAACGTCCACAGCCGTATATTCGCCTAGTCTTCTCGATTCTAATGCGAGCTCTAGCAACCGCTGAGCTTACCTTACTATACGAGGTTTCGGGGAAGAAAACTAGCCGAAAATGGATCGCACGATATAGTTACTTGGGCGTCAATGGAAAACTAGTCGCTCGATACGAATATTCTCAATAACAAAATGTCATTCGGCTAACTCGGGTAAGCTGAAGGCGGCTAACAAATATGAAAATGTTAGGCTTGTAGTCGAACTAAGCTCCGGGGATGTGAAGGTAAAATGCAATTCGACTGCACTTAACACATTCTATGTTAAATCAACTACAATAGCATGTTATACAAGTATAAGATGCAAAAATACAATCTATACAATAGACAATAATTCAACAGCTTCATTAGTACAAGACAATATTAAGGTACGACTCTCGAACACTACAGTGCGACTCATTCGAATGAAATGGCATGATTGTAAGTTTCTAGTTCAACTGTTGCAAATATTCCTACGTCCTAAAATCCTAAAAAGTTGTATTGAATTCGTCGAAGCGAAACATGTTTTCATGTAATACAGTTTAACTATAATCGTTGGGTCGGGATGTGGTGCTCCCGGCGATGCTTTTATCATACACAAAAACATATATACGCATAATAATTCAGGGAAATTTTAAACAGCAATATAATTGTAGCGGTTTCTTTTAATCGGGTATGCTAAAACTAATGCGATGGCCCGTTCATCGGGGCTTAGTATACCCAGTGTGACTGGCTAATAGTGCCGGTACAGCAAAAGCTACATACTACAAATAACAGGGAACAAACATGTGGTTACCGATTCGGAGGGGACGTGAAAAGGTGCAGTATGTTTCTTTTTGATTTGTTGTTGTAGCTCGTTTATTGTTGCCAATGGTTGTTCTGTCCATTGTTGGAATTGTGACAATCATTGCTGTTTCGATTGAGTTTTTGACACCTGACTTTGTAATTGGACAAATCTCTTGGTCTTTCTTCGCCAATTATTGTGTCCGTTCTTCCCATTTTTCTCTGAATGTTCTTATGTGTTTTGTGTGTGCTTCTTTTAAATACTTTCGCTTTTGATGTTCTGTTGGGTAGATCTTTTTCCACATCTTTTCTTTGCATACCATAATTTCGTTTATTCCTTGCATCTTCTCATTAAACACTTTTTGTTTTGCCCTGACCTTTGTAAATACGTGTTATTTCGGTAATTGTATGCCTGTTCCAAAAATAGCGGATTTTCTTTCTGTATCAAGCAACGCTTCCGGCACTTTTACGTCCACTGTTATCAGTACGGCAGATAATAACGATTGGATTGATTCGGTTGGTGCCACGTTTCGATGTGTGTGCCGTAGTCGTTGTTGTTCGGCTATCCCCATCATTAGTTCTTTTTCGGCTCTCGTTCTTTCCGTCCGACATCAGTGTTGTTTCCGAGGTTGAAAAACCGCGTGTGCTATACGTTGACCGTTCACTTGAGGACCACTGTTTCGGTATCTCGCCCGACGTTGTGGTTGTTGGTGCTAGTGAACTGACTGTTATTGTTGCCACTTGTCTTAACGTTTCCCGTTCGGTTTTCGTTATCGGTAAAGCTTCTGCGGATTTCTTTGTATCCTTGTGATATTTTCGACCCTTTTTCCATTGTGGATCTTCTCTTTGATACGCTAATTCTATTTCGCTTTGTGCCTGTTGTAGCGGCTTCGGTACTTCTACTCGTTGTTGTGAACTTCTATCGTAATGTCGTGGTATGGCTCTTTTGCTCCTGTCTATTCTTTTGCTTCTGGTCTTTGTTCGCCTGATGGTGTTGTTTTTTGTCGCTTCTCTTCTGATTTTGGTGGAATTTCTTTCTGTTAGTCCTTCATCTTCTTTTGGATCGCAAGTTCGATCGGTTGCCACAATGCTCCATCTATTCTTTCTTGCCTTTAATGCGTCGATTCCTCTTGTTCTTTCTTCGTAATCTCGCTGTACTTTCTCTTCTTCCTTTGTGGTTTCTCAGACGTTTCCTTCTTTGTCTACGCAATACCATTTTGACCACGTCATTACCCCATGAACGAACTCTTGTCTATGTTCTTATCCATCCTTATAACGACTTCCGTATATAGTCCATACTTTTCCTCAGTGAGTAATTTCGGCTTTCGTAACCATGGCTTTCCACCTGGCGATTGCTCCTTTTTTCGCTTTCTTTCTTTAGTTTCCGCTTCTGTCTGTGATTGAGTTCTTCCGTATTGGTATCGCCATCTTCCTCTTAGCACCGGTTCTCGATATTCGTATCGTTTCGATGATGGATAGTATTTTGATTCGCGTCGTGTCTCTCGGCTCCGACTTCGTCGTTCTGAGTCTCGCGATCTTAGTCGACTCGATTCGCGTCTTCGCTCCGAAGACTTCCATTCTTGACGCTCAGACGATTCTGAGTATTTACACCTAGCTTCTGTAAACTCACATCGTGGAGATTTCGTTCGACCTTGTTTCGCTCCTCTTGATTCATCTTTTGGAGACCTAGAGCTTCTCTGTACGCCTTGTCCGAGGATCATTCTCTTGTTGTTACATCGCATCTTTTCTTTCTTTTGCTTTACTAACGTATTCGTATTGTTTCATTCTCGTCCCCTCGGCTCTTTGTTGTTCTTGCATCTTCTGCCTTATTTCTGCTAATGATAGATAACTTATCGTCATTTTCTTCATCAAAGTCGAGTTCCTTTTCTGGAGGCTCGACTTCTCCTCACGGTGTTGACTTCCACTGGTTCCTCACTTGACTATATTTTTGGTGTCGTTTCGCTTTGTTTGGTTGTGTTTCTCCAGGCTGTGCTTCCCGATACACTGGCCACGAATGGCTGCCAAGCTCATCCGCCTTTTTCGGAACTTCTGTGTTGGTTTGGATCTTCTTTAACCTGTTGTAGTTCTTTTGTATCCGTCGCCATTAACGTTTCCCAAAAATCATCTCTTTCTTTCGCTTATTCCCTTATTTCTTCTCCCATTTTCTGTTGTCGTTGCTTTTGTTCATACGCTTTGATCTGTAACGCCAATTGTTCTTGTGTTCTATACCTCCGCATTGCGTCAAGTTCTCGGTCGATCTTTTCGGTTTCAGAGTATCCGAAAAAATTGAATCCGTTGTCGCCTGTCTGCGCTGCAATTATAGACCGTTGTTTCATTAGTTCGTTCTGGATCTCTTGGTTTGTTTTGGTACACGATATTTCGTTAGCGTCTCTCGCAAAGATACTATCATCTTCTCTATAATTGGCGTCTTGTTGAATATGGTCGAATCTTTCTTCTTCGACTGCTACTGCTTCGTTAATTTACCAAAGTCGTTCACATCGAATTTCTTCTGTTTTACCGATCGATCTGGGTGCAATTCGTACATGCTACTCGCAATTTGTTGTTGATCGAGCATGTGTGGTTTAATTCTTTCGTCAAATTCTCTTTGAACGCTTCGAAATTTTGTTCTTTTTCCGCTGTTTATGACCTTGCTTCGATTGGTACCTTCGGCATTCGATACCGCGGGTACTTCTTTACGAACTTTTCGACACCTCCCCACACTTCTTTGTTTTCCGCTCCATTGTTCTCCGTTTCGTTTGACCGACACGCCAATGCGAGAAATATTGGAAGCAATAGCGTTGCATCGCGACTGTATTGTACTACTTGCGTTGTCGTCCACAGGCTCTCCTTTCATCTTCCGCCTTGGTATCCGGACCGTGTTGATGCGAACAACTTTTGCTGTCGTATATTTGTCAGTAGTACTCGACTATTACTCCCTTCTGTTTGAGGATGTACCGTTCCACTATTTCTTGCGTTGTCATATTCTCTCGTTCGCCCAACAATCTTCGAAGTTCATTGGTAAAGATCGTCGTCAGCACCGCCGGATACGGTTGTTCTTTGTTTGAATGTTGCGTCCCATATTTGTCTTCCATACTCGATGTCGTTCCACAATATAATGTTCCCGCCTTCTGGGTCTAATTCTTTATAGAGCACATCTGTGCGATATCGACAATTCCGAACTCATTTTCGTTTGTTTGGATTGCCACATATCGCACGTACTTTCCGCCCGTTGCACATATCGTATCGTTCCAGAACTCCTCGTTGATCTATGACAAACAATTGGGATGGATACCGTTTTCTTCGCAGAATTCCTCGATTGGCAATCATCCCGTTGTTGTCGCTTTCGATTTGAACATCGGGACCTTTGCCACCACAACTGCATTATTGCCAAATGAACTGTTTTGCACTTTATTCCGTTTCAATTATAATTGCCACCTGGGCCGGTCCCAATGGGGGGTCCTGGGGGTCCGGACCCCCCCCCCCTTTGCGCAAAGTACTGTAGAAAAAATACCTAAATGTGCGCGAATTCAGCTAAAAATTATTGCTTACAAATCCAATGCTCCACAAATCATGCAAGCTCGTATTGCTTCGATCCAAAAATTAAACTGTTAAGTGTATTCAGTTCGCCCAACAATAACTACAAGCGTACCTAAGTTCTGTCATAATATCAGTGATAATTTCCTGCTCTTCTGTTGGGCGAACTTAGTAACTACTTCGTCAACGTCCAATGAAATGTCGCGGTGAATATTGAGCAGAGCCAAACCAATGAGTCGATCGGCCACCATGGAGTTCCGCAAATAGGTTTTGAGACGGCGCAATAACGGAAAGGAACGTTCAGCTGTTGCGGTGCTCACAGGCAGAGTAGGCAAAATTTGCAGTAGCGTCCGAATGTTAGAAAAGAATTCTTGGCTGGCATGCGACATAGCGTCCAACGGAGTCTTCGGCTTATCAGTCGCGTGACTCACGTTGCTCCACTTATTCATCCACAGCCGATATTCATTACGCAATACGCTGAGACTTTCCACGTCACGTTCGTAAAAGCTGACAAGATGATCCAATTCATCAACTGTACCCCTGTGCAAATATGCCGGCACCAAAATATTTTCTCTCATAACTTTTGTCGATGAATCACTGAACCGTTCGTCCAGCTGAACCAATACAGACTACGCTTACGGTAGAAAAATATTAACGCGGTAGTACTGCTCAATACTACAATTGGAAATTTGGCGTCGTTGGGCGAATGGCAGAGTAACTTCAATATCATTAGTTTTGGCCTCCATAACCGCAGCTTGGAAAATATTGTTGAATTCTTCATTAGCGTTATCGGCCATCGCGCTGATCGATTGTTTAACAAGGCTGACGTTCTCGATACACGAAAACACGTGCATTTGTACCGACTGAAGATTTCGCGAAAGACTCAACGAAATACCAAATATTGTTTCAGCGACGCCAAGACAAATAATAAATTCAATAGATTTTACTGTTCGAATAAAGCTGTTGGCTTTAGACTCTGTGGCCCCATTTCCGCAAGTTTCCAGCTATTGAGGTAATGTAGTAAAGGTTTAAGCATTTCTTTGAATCGAATTACGGAGTTATGACGTTCACTCCATCGCGTTTGACTGCATTTTATTAATGTTTGACGCTTAGACGCTGGCATTAGTTTGTTGATGGCATTTTGAAGGACATTATGCCTCTTTGGACTTTCCTTGATAAAGTTGACTTTATCAGCAACATGATGAAGAGCTCGACGAATCAGCGGAACATCGCAGGCCTTTGACAAAACAAGATTGAGACAATGCGATGAACAATGAGTATAGAGAGCTGTTGGATAAAGTTGCAGTGTTTGAGACTTTACGCCACGGATCTTCCCGGACATTGCTGCGGCACCGTCGTACCCTTGGCCTCTTAATCACGTTATAGCGATTCCCCTAGAAGACAGTGATTCTAGTATTGTTTTTGCCAAACCTTCGCCAGACAAATCTTGTACGCTAATAAATGCCAAAAAATCTTCCCGAATACGACATCCAGAATTATCTGAAGCTACGTAACGAACACATAATGACATCTGTTCTTCTAATGCGATGTCACTTGTTTCGTCTGCAATAACTGAGACCCTCGCTGAATTGACAGAATTTACGATATTTCCAGTTATTTGGTCCGCACATATATTTATTATTTCGTTTTGTGTTGCCTTAGTAAAATACATTGCATTTCGCGGCCCAACGTCAAAATGTTGTTTCAGTTCCTTATCGCCAGATGCAATCCTGAATCTGAGAAGCTCCGGAAAATTCCCTTCGTTGCTTGAACCAACATATTTAATACCAGTGATATCGCCATAATCCATAGTTCCTCGCAAAGCAATGTTCTGGCGACCGCAGAATATAACTGTCTCGACAATTGAAGCGAAAAACCGCCTATTGAGCTTCGCCGTTTCCTTACGCCCGTCGTCCAACTGCCGCTCAACGTTGCCTCGACCGCTGTCCTTAATAGAGCAGAAGCTCTCGGCCCTAGTTTTACTCATTTCATGATATTTGGATTTTTCGTGCACATTACACATTTCCACACAGTCCTTCCAGTTACTGAACACTTGCTTCACAACATTGTTTAATTTGTTGCCTCCTGCTTCATCTGGTCCGAACAGTACGCAAAATCGGCATAGAACTCCGTTTAGTTTAGGGCTGAAGGCGAGCCATGGCCAGCGATCCTCGATGAAATGACAGAGTAATAGTCTTCCCTTTTCTCACCCTTTGTTGCACTGGAAACTGGTAGTTGTCTGGCGGACACCAGGGACTTTTAACGAGAAAGACGTTCAGATTCGGGAATCGTATCGATGTAAAGTCCAATATCATTCACTATCTCTGGATGCTCTGGGACAACTAAGATAGTGTCCCCTGTTACTGATTGATTTCCAGAGCCTGAGGTTCCTTTGCCGTGTTTCTAGATTTCCCGATTCAGTAGTTGCTGGTTCGGGAGTCGACAATTGTGGTTCACGATAATGATGTTGTTGGCCAACAAATTGAAATAGCTTTAGTTGTTTAGTCGGTGGTGGACGTCCGCTCATTGTAGTAAAATATGTGAAGATTGAAAGATGTCATTTGTAATATATACCTCACGCACTTAATATACTAGTCTGAAATATGACACAAAAATGATAAATAACAGTCAAACAGCTAGTTTACAACAACGGTTAATGGCATCATTTCGACAGGACACCCTATTTCAAAAATCCTGGAGCCGGCTACGATTGCCACGTGTCCGGTTTTGATACTAAACCCGAACACCGTTTGATAATTGATCCACCGTTGCCACCATCGTGTAATGTGTAACGATGTTCTTTTGTCGTTGAGGCCCGGTGTAAAATTCATTTGGTTCCGATTAGTTTGGAACAGATATCGTCGTTGTACAGTCATTTCGGTTTGTCTCGTTATTTTGCACAGAATCTATTCAGTTTGGATCACCGATTGTTAGCTTATCCTTTTTGATCGCTACTTGTTACGCCGATTTGTTGCTCACCGATGGTTTGGTCGTATTGCTCGGTCATTGATTGTCGGTTTTACGATTGTTCTTTTTGATGTCGCCGATTGTCTGTTCTATTCGATCGCTAACTGCTCGTTATTCCATCACCGATTGTTCGTTTTTATTTGGTTCCCGGTTGTTGGGTCGTTCTTTGTGGGTCTCAGATTGTCATTGATTGAATTCGATTTAATTGGTCTCCGATTGTACGATCGTTTACTCCGATCTCCAATTGTTCGACCGTTATTGATTATCACCAATTATTGCACCGATTTATTGTTCATTAGTTGGGTTGAGTGTTCTTTTATCACCGTTTGTTTTATCGTTTGGTTCGATCAGCGATTGTTCGATCGTTTGTCACAGTGATTATCGTTTCCACATGTTCTTCGCACTGCGCCCAGATCTTCGCCACCAACACCGAAATATCTCTACTATTTTGCACCCGATTATTAGTTATTATGTTTTCGCTATAATTAATAAAAATACAATATATATACTTATTACAGTTAATTATGATTTCTTTGAGTGAAAAATTTTTTATACTTTTAATTTATTTATGGAGCGTTCTTTATTTGGCTATAGCTCCATATTTGTTATCATGTGCTATTCCTTGTAAAATATGCTCTTGTGTGGTATAAATTTTTATGCATGGGGAGCAGTACCATAAGGATTCGTGTGAGTCATCTTCTAACCCTTCTATGCTCGATGAAACCATAAAAACACCTATCACATTGTACCCATTTTATGATTAATCTTGTTTCATTGTCTTGTTTCCATGACCCTTTATATTTACCACAGTACGTACCATTTCTTCCTCCATGGTACAAAAGAGGGTGGCTGTGATATTTCCGTTGTCAGACTTGTTTCGAATTTTGCACTATTTTGGAGGAAAACGAAGCCTCACATTGGAGCAAGGCCATATTGAGCATGAAACATCAATTAACAGCATTTAATTCAATTTAAAGGTTGAGGCATGTAGGCGCTGTTTGAACGATGACAACGAAGGCGCGTTTACAACTTCCGCCGGTAGGGAATTCCAAATACGAACGGTACGGTGTGTAAAGAAAAACCTTCGCACATCTAAACGTGGGATATCGATAGTTTCTAGCTTCTTGTTGTGGCCCCGATATCCAGCATATCCTTAAGCAAAAAATCGAGTCAGATCCAATTCTACGCCACTATGAATGGATTGAGTCACTACGAATACGTCGCGTTTAAAGAGTTTGAATTCCAAGGTAATGAAGTCGTTCCTCATACGACCATCTGCGGATTGCTGGGATCAGCTTTGTAGCTAATCTTTGTACCTTTTCAATCATCTGGATGTCACGGATGTAATGAGGGCACCACACATTTACGGCGACTCGACGTGAGGACGTATAACAGCACGATATAGCTGTAGCCAAACAAACTTGGGCCAACAAGTTATTGTCCTTCGTAACATAAATATAACCCTCGTAGCTTTATCAGCTACTGCTGCACAGTGTTGGGAAAACTTCAGCTCATGAGTTATTAAAACTCCAAGGTCTTTCTCTGATTCGGTGGGTGTCAAACAGTTGCTCATGAGAGAGCATGCAGCGCAAGGATTATCGACACCACAGTGCATTATGTGACTCTTCGATTCATTTATGGCAACACACCATTCATTACAGTAGGATGACAAGCCATCGAGGTCAAATTGAAAAGAATCGATGTCTAGTTCTGGTTCATGCTTATGTATACGACGAGCCAGTCGAAGATCGTCGGCAAACTTATAAACAGCACAAGATAGGTACTCATCAATGTCGTTCACAAATAGCAGAGAACTTAGGACGGATACTTGAGGTACTCAACTATTCACTGAGGACCACTGCGATGTTTCGCCGTTAACTGAGACGACTAGTCTGCGATCAAGAAGATATGACTTAAACCACCGATGCAGATCGCCACATACACCGTAATTTTCCAGCTTGTGCAAAAGCGCTTGTAGATTGACCTTGTCGAAGGCTTGACGAAAGTCTACATAAGCTACATCGACCCAATCATCTTAGTCTATACAACGAGTGGCAAAATTCAGGTATTCCAGTTGCTGCGTGGTTGTAGATCGCTTAGCACGAAATCCATGCTGAGGCTCGTAAATCAACTTGTGCTCATTTAAATATTCTACTACTTTATCACGAACTATTGTTTCGAGTACTTTACAAACCGACGACGTAAGACTAATTGGACGATAGTTCCCACATTCACTACGGTCACCCTTTCCTTTGTAGACTGGAACTACTTTAGCATCCCGCCACTGGGCTGGAATAGTACCCGAACACAACGATAAATTGAAGAACTTAGCCAAAGGATCAGCAATAATGTCATTCGTTGATAAAAAATATGTTGGGGATATCATCCAAACCTGGAGCTGCATACTTCTTAACTTTTCTTATAGCGCGACTCACATCATCTGCAGATACCCGTAAATCAGACAAACGTTGTTGAGTTCTAGCCTCTGGTTTTGGTGAAACAAAGTAATACTCATTAAATACTGAGACGAAAAAAACTATTAAAAATATCGCAGTCTTCCTGAGGTGATTGAGATAATGATCCATCAGTCCGCTTGACGGGACTATTTTAGTAGGAATCTTACTGCGCTTTAGGGCATAGTTGAACAGGGATTTTCAGAATCAACATTTGCAGCAAACTTCTGTTCACACCAACGGATGGACTCTTTAACATGGAAATCAGAGGTGATGCGCTTTAATTCATAGTCTTCCCAAGCAGCTGCAGTGTTGTGACGTTTGAAACGGCGGAAAGCATTGTGTTTTCGTTGAATAGATGACCAACAAAGACCGTCTGCCCAAAGCGGTTTTCGAAGATGGCGTGGTGTTTTATTGGGTACAAAGGTTTCAATAGCGGAACAAAATACAGACATATATAACCCTAGTAATCTTCAAGCACTAAGCGTCGGCGTGATTCTTTTTGAAGACTTCTTACTTTGGCTTCTTAACCTGCGTGATCTTCTGGATCACCACCGAATGGCTTGCGCTACCGACTTTTAACAATGAAATGTTCTGAAATTTTACTTCGACAACCCGAAAGAGTATATCGAATTCCGGTGGTATACTCTACTACTCTACGCTACATTGAAGATTTGTTTGGGTTTTTGATCAAAGTGAAATCACCGTTATTAAATGTTTTTTTCCTTGCCCTCAGGTGAAAGTATTGTATACTGTTTTTGTGCTACCGTCGAGCGTGGACCGCTAGGGATTCCATGTCGACATACGATTCTTTCAATAAAAAGTTTGATGATCGCACTAGCTGTTTGATCTGGTACTGCAAAAGCTTCGGGAAATTTGGTGAAGTAATCCATGAAACAAATGATGTATTTGTTACCAAATTGGGTTGGTAGTAAGGGTCCAATAATGTCGATACCCAACACGTGGAATGGTGCTAATGCTTTGATCCGTTGTAACGGAATTCTTCGTTTGAGCCTTTGTCGGAATCGGGCACACGGTATACATTCTTCAGTGTATTGTCGTAAGTCGCGGGTTATGCTCGGCCAGAACTTTTTCGTCATTTTTGACCATATTTTCTCGAATCCTAAGTGTCCTCCATATTTCGATGTATGATACATTTCTAATAGTGGTCGTTGAAAATAGGGATGTACTACGATTTGGAATTCCCATGGTTCGGTTTATTGTGGTCGATTTTTTCTTCGTAACCGATACAGGATGTTGCCAAAGATGATAAATTGATGTTCGTGCGCTACAATCCATTTCTTTTTGAATTCCGGGGTCGTATTCAAAAATTTGCTATTTTCGATGTAGAGTTAGAACGAATGGATATCGTTTTGTTTTGTGCATGGACTAATTCTTCTGGTGTCCATGATGGTTCAAGTCTGAAGTATTGCGAGTACATTTCGGCCTCGGTTATTTCTGGTTCTTCAGGTTCATCTGGTTGGTCTAATTCTTCCTCCGATTCTATTTTTTTCGTGTTGTTTCATTACCGCCTTTCGTTCTTCCGCTTGATTTGTTTCTTCCAGATGTTCTACTCGGACTCTTTTTCTTGGTTGCTTTCGCCGTTGCGATAATGGCTGCTAGATTTGTTTTCATCATTAAAAAGTGTGAGTATCTTATCTTCTATCCGAGGTTTCGCCCGCGGTTTCGAATGGTTGATCCTCTTCTTCGCTATCGTCACCAAGTGTCATTACGTTCCCGGTCTGTATAGCCTTTTTCTCTCTGATGTTCTTTTTCTTCCCCACTTAGTTTTGCTTTGGGTTCGTTTTTTATTCGACCGTTGTTTTGGTTTTGTGCGTCCCCAGGATCGTTCTTTGATTGTTTCTTTCGGCTGTACTTCTTTCGTCCGTCACCGGTAAGCAGTTCTTTACCTCTTTTTGTTTCGTTTTGGCTTTCAATATCGGACCATTGTCTGTCTATCTTCTCCTTGGGTAGCTTGTACTTACATCTCTGGTTCGAATATCAGAGATACTGCGGGATCGGATTCTTCTAGATTCACCGCAGCTATCGGATACTTTTTGATTCTTTGGTTCCCTCTCTTTTGTTGTTCTTTGAGTTCTTGTTCTTTTTGTTTGTTTTATTATTCTTTAGTTCTTATTTGAATTGTTTGTTGATTCCCGCTAGTTCTTTTGGTTGTTAGCTGTTTGTACCGGTTCCATGTTTCTTCCTCCTTCGATTCCCGGCTCTACTGGTGCTCTCGACATGCAATCCGCGTTCTGGCTCTGGTCTTGTTTTTATACGATTGTATATTCGTATTCGAGAATTTTGTTGGCCATTCGAGCCAATCGCGCGATCATTTGTTCCAACGGTCGCTTCGTATTGAGGATTTGGACCAACGGTGCGTGGTCCGTGATGATCGTCGTGTGATTTCCCAATAAGTACGCCCGAAAATGTTGGACCGTTAGATTACTGTCAGACATTCCTGTTCCAAGATTGAGTACCGGGTTTCTTCGTAGCGATACTTATTTCGGCCGTGGTGGATTACTTGTTTGTTCGCCCCTTCGACTTCCTCAGATAGGATGTATTCAATGCCTTGTTTACTCGCCTCAGTATACAAGATGAACGGCCTGTATGGATCTGGATATTCCAATAAAGGAGGCGTTGTCATCTTAGTTTTCAAGGCATCAAATGCTTGTTGAGTATCCTCCGTCCACAATTGGTTGACCTTTACCATCCTTGATCATTTTCTGTTAATATCATATAGCGGTGCTGCTATTGTTCCGTAATCAGGAATAAATTGTCTATAGTATCCGGTTAAACAAGAAACTTTTGAGTTGCGTCACTGTTTTTGGATTCGAGAAGTTCTGTGTCTTCTCGATCTTTCCTAGGTCCGTCGAAATGTCTTTGTTCGATACGATGTATTGAAGAAATGGAATCTCTTCTTTTAAACATTCGCATTTTGATTCTTTTGCTTCAAAATTCGCTTCGCGGAGACGTAGTATATGGCTGGTGTCGTAGAGATGATTACAGTATAATGTTGAGAAGATCATGATGTCGCCGAGATAACATACGCACGACTTCATCAGGATGGCCGCCAAAGCCAACTGCATCTTTCTTTGAAATGTTGCAGGTGCGTTTGTCATTCCAATTGGTATGACTTTGAACTCGAACAGTCCATCGTGACAGATAAACGTTGAAAGCCGACGCATTTTTTAATTGAGTTGAGCATTCTGTAATCGGCACAGAATCTTTTTGACCCGTTTTTCTTATTGACGATGCCCACGGACTGTACGATCTTCTGATCACTCTTTGGTGAAGCATTTCTTACACTTTTTTACTCGCTTGGTTTCGATCCACGTACGGTAGGCGTCGCAATTCTTGTTGTACCGGTTTTTCAACTATGTTTTGGATGTAATGTTCCACCTTGGTATTGATCCCGATACCGAAGTCCGATTTCGAAAATACATCTTGGTAAGTGTGGAGTACGGTTGCCAAGTACGCCTTTCCTTCTTCATCGGTCACGGACTTTTCTAGCTCAATTTCGCCTGGAAATTCAATATCGTTCAGGTGCTCTGCTAGACGTATCACTTGCTCTATGTTGAGTCGTCGTTGTTCTTTCTTTCTTTCTTGTGTTTCGGTATCGAATCTACACTCGATATCATCTGTGGATACTTTATTTGGATTTCGCCGGTCCAGGATAATTACCGGCTTTCCTGACTTTCCGACTTTGATCCCGTTTGAATCTTTTTCTTGATATTTTTCTATTCGTTACTTTCTTTGTTTCCTTTCTAATCGGTCGATAGTTCTTTGGGCTTTTTCTTCATCACTATCGTTTTTACGATTGTCTCTTCTACTTTGCGTACCAGTGGTTGATCTTCGGTTATTTCGATTTCGACTGTATTTAGCAGAGGGTAACCGGAATTCCGGTTCCGGCCAAAATCGTGTTCCGGTTGCGGTTCTGGCAAAGGGCAAAAACCATACCGGAACCGGAATTCCGGTTTAAAAATTTTGTTTGAAATTTTCCACATTTTTTGCTTCATCTGTGATCCAAACACATGTAATATATATTATACAATGATCAAGCTCCAATACAACCAAGCAAAAGAAAAGATTATACAATTTGCTGCGTGAAACGTAAGTAGGGCACACAATTTCAGTAGGAATTTTTCATAATAACCTGCAGGAGTTTAACAAATCAAAGCCGGGTCGATGCTTGTAGCAGCTATTTTGCACATTCAGAAGTCTGCTAGGTATGTTCGAATTAAACCGGTCCAACTCGGTTACAGAGTATGGCTTACGTAGAAGTGCTTAGCGTATGCTTTGCTAACATAAATTGCGTCAAGCACGAGCCAGTGCGCTTGTAAACTTGGTAAATAAATTGAAGTAGAAGCACCAGCCTAAATTGAAGTAAACTAACGTTATCTGCAACGCAGCCAGAAACTGCTCTCTTTGCAATGAACTGTATTTGTTGACACTGTGCGTACAGCATCACACTTTGTCTCATTAATAGCATTCTGATTAGAAAATTATCATATAACCGACGGGCACTGTTTGTCCAACGGTAGCCTAAACAGTGCCTCTGACCACTGATCAGAAAATTACCTTCTATCTATTATTTTATCTTAGAATCATATAAACCAATAATTTTAAGTTTCCTACAGAAGAACATGCAACAAACGTATGTGTAGTAAAGGGAGACGACTGGAGACAGTGCGAAAGTGTGTATTCTACGCTCCACGCGCTGTAAGCACATTCTGTTTGACGCAGTATACGTAATGTTGTATAGTGGAGGGTATTTTTTGCACTGGGTGTCCAAAAACCGACATGTTGAACTATAAATAATCATTATTAGCTTCCTCAGTCTCTTTAAAGTTTCAGAAAGGCAATAATGCCATCGCAAGACAATAAATTTAATGTAAAAGTTATTTTAATGCATTTTAAATCCACTATACGTTCATTTCTTCCTTCATCGGTTTTACTATATATAAATTTCGAAGACCAGGTTCGGGTTCCGGTTTAAATGGACGGTTCCGGTTATTCCCTGGTATTTAGGTTGCACACTGGTATCATGATGTTGCCTTCGTCTACTTTGGCGATGCTATTTGGTATTGCTAATCCATTGCTGGTTATCAAAGGTTCCACTATCACCGTAGCGCCTTCTTTTATTCCGTCCGGAGTCTTTACTTCCATAAATTCAGGCGCCATGGTGGAATCATTTGTTTGTACGAACATTTGTATATTTCGATGTGGTTATCTTTTTTGTTGATCGCTCTCATTTCATTGACCCTCCAACGCTACGGTATCGGTTGGCCATCCATTATGATTCCCAGTTGTTGATAATCAATCACCAGCTGGAAAGCTGCGAGGAAATCGTGTCCGCATATCGCAATCTTTGGAAAATTTCGGATTACGATGAATGGGATTTTCCGTACTTTTTGTAAGTAGATTTGTTTGAAGAAGTAGTGCACTCCTCTTTCTGTTAGATATCCGTTGAATCTCACTGCGCATAACGTTATTTATTTGAGCGGCAGATGTTTGAAATACTTTTAATATTGGCTGATCATCGTTACTTGTGATCCCATATCAACCAAACATTGCAGTTTTTTGTTCCCTTCGGGGTACGTATCGATGTAGTACCTTGTCAGTACTGCCGGATCGTTGCACGGTTCGTGTTCTTTCGATTCGTTCACTTATTTACTTCTAAGAACGTTTCTTTCTTCCCATCTGTTGATATGTCTTCCATTTTCTCGAATTCTTTTTGCGTGTCTTCTTGTCGTTTTACTCCACTCGATTTTAATGATCAATTGTTCGTTTTCTCGCCTGGTGGATTCGATCGACTTAATAGTATTCAGCATCGGTTTTTGCCATGTTGCCGATTTCCCATTCGATTATCCTTTGTACTTTGTTCTGCGTTTCTCAGGACGCATTGTTCTGTTCTATGGCTCAATCTTCCGAAATTGTTGCACCTCGGTGGCGTTTGATTCATTAGCATTTGCCGATTTCGTTGCTGTTGATTCACCGTTGATGTTGGCATTCTTTGCCAATTCGTTTGTGGTTGCACTGATTGCTGTGGTACTTGCACCAAGTACGTTGCTTGCGGTATAGGTTGTTGCACTCCGACTGGTCATAGTATGGTTACACCGGTTGCTGATAGTTCATGCCATTCTGTATTGGCATCACCGGTACTGGCATTGTCCACGGTTGCATGTCTTGTTGCTGTTGTGGTTGACGTATTTGCATCGGTCGATTGTTCATCGTTGAGCACGCCATTGTATTTGTAGTCTTTGCAATCTCGGTCGCTAGTATTTGGTCTCGTTTGATTCGGTTGACTAGGTCGGCTCGATTGGATCTCCCCGTCTCTAGGTCGTTCCTGGCTCGTACTTTGCAGTCCTTGACTCATCTGTTGATCGAGATTTTCCACTACTTCGGCTTTCTGTGTCAACGTTGCGAAGGTTTCTTCTTTCGTCACGCACAACCGATTTCGGTTCCGTTCTTTAGCCCTGTGAACAGCGCTCTGACTAGAGGACCTGTTCAATAATTGATTCGGGTATGCATTTCGCGGTTAGGTGTCGTGCTGCATACACTCGTAAACCATCTACGATGTCTTTAACCGTTCGAGTTTGCCGTAGGCTTTGCAGCTTATTCATGTGATTCCTCAAAGACTTTGGTACGTCGAATCGTTCTTTAAACTTCTTGACCAATTCGCTGTAGTTGTTAAGTTCTTTGGCCTTCTCGAGTGTCAATACTTTTAAGTATTCCTCTGCTTTTCCACACATCTTTGCTTTCAGGACTCGGAGTTTCTCTTGTTCGTCGTCGATTCCATCCTGGGCCAGTGCCTTTTCGAGTTCTTTGCGGAATTTCCCGAAACTCGTGTCGCACTTGCACGGTTGTAGATTTCGGAACTCATTCTCCATCTTGAGCATAATTGCTTGCTGCGTTGTGTTCGGTACTTGCGGCGTTTTTTGGGTGCCACTTTGATCAACGCTTCGATCAACTGTTGATTCCTCGCCATTAAATTATTATTTTGTCGGCTTACGTTGTTTCTCTGACTCATTGTCGACGCCGCTTCTTGTGATTGATAGTATCGTCATGCATACGGACGGTTTTGCTGTTGCTAACGGTGCTCCGGGATTAAACATCGAATTGCGCCCCGCAAGCGCGATTTGATTATATTGAGAGACCACTGGTATTGCACCACAACATCCGTAAGCACCGTTTTGTGTTGCACCGGTTGCTGCGGTTTTCTCTTAGTTCCACGTATTCACCATTCGAAACGCACCGTTGTTCGCTGTTACGTACAGGGTTTGCGCTTGATTTCGTGAATTCACCGTATGACTTGCGCGGGTTCGTTTTGCACAGCATCGGTCTTGATTTATCTCTCGTTGAACTTGGTTCCCACCGGGTTGATCTTGATTTGCACCGGATTGAATTTGGATTACGTTTAGTTGATGTCGGTATAGATTGCATCGTATAAGACTTGCACCGCATTCGTTTTCATTCGCTCCGAATCGATCGTAATTTGCATCAACCCGATCTCGGTTTGTGTTGAGTCGCACTTGATTTGTATCACATCGGTCTTGGTTTGTATCAAATTCGTCGCAATTTGCACCGAATTACTCGCAATTTACAATGGACTGCAATTGGCTTGAACCAAATTGGTCACGGTTTGCACCGTATTGATCTCGGTTTGCATTGAATCGTGTTTGATGCGTTGCTAAAACTGTATAGTAGCGGTCGACTACTATGCAGCTGGAATTTTGCTGAATCTCTAGGCCCCCGAAAGGCTGACCAATTGGCTGGTTATTTGGTATAGCATTCACCAGCTGGGTAATCGAATCCGCACCTCTTACTCGCCCGGTCTTCTCGAGAAAGATACTACTTGTATCGCCGCCCCGAATGGCTGCGGCACCCAAAAGTCGCGCTCAGAGCCCACCTGATCTGCTCGCCCGGGTGTTATTCCACACTCAACACTTTCGGGCCGAAGTTGTGAATTGTTACTAACAATTAATATCCAATACGACGCCACTTTTATCAAGATTATGGTCACTTCTTTTTACAGTTGAAAATTATTATTATTAAGTTATTTCATAACTTGGATTAAACTATTTAGTTGTGAAGCTCTAACACTCGCGATTTCACTTCATAGAATATCCACTATCACTCCAGACGTCTCAGCGTTTACAAACCAGAATAATTTCACTCAACGCCATTCTTTTGCGTTATTGCCAGAATTAAACCTTTCCACAACGTAAACTACTGGAAAAGATTCGCACAATAGGTCTATACAAGCGTCATGACTTCCACATAGGTCGAACCGTAATGCACCACAAAATAATTGTATAAAATGATAGACTCCATGTAGGTTATTAGCTAGGTAGCCATTCAGTTATTAAAGCAATGATAAAAATAAAACAATAGAAGCGCAGTTCTTTGCGCAGCACAGTCGAACTCCACGAACACTAAGACAAAACAAAAAATATATTAAAACTATCTTAACTATAGGTTAGCTAAACTTAAGAATTGTTGCTATTTATGCAAATCAGGTTGAGTTGTAAGTTGACAATTTAAGAAAACAAAAACCCAAAGGGAGGGACCGATAAATGTAGGAATTTATGTAAAACTCAAAAATAAAAATTAAGAAAATTTAGACTCAAGAACCCTTTATTTGCCTAGCGGACCCCCGACACTATACACGCAGTTCTATGTGTGCAAATCAGTAACTAACAAAAATTATACTAGTAACTCTATGGAGATTGCAGAACGTAGGTAGTGAAGCATTGGAACACCTACGCCTTTTGTGTGCACAGCCAATCAGCAATAGCTTGCGTCGATATGCTCTATATATGAATATCACACAATACCGCACAAGTTAGAAGAAAACTAACACCGACAATAGGTTTCCCATGCCCCAAAAACCCATAAGTGCAAGCTATCGGCCTCTCAGCAGGTAACAATAAAATTAATAATTTTGGGTCGATGAACCATGGCGGCACTATACCCCCCTACCCATAGAAACATGACTCACAGAGGAAAATCAACACCAGCAATGAGTTTGCCATGCCCGAAAAGCCGCAAGTATAACTTTCCAGTCGCCCAGCAAGTCAGAACAAACTTTCGAATTTTGGGTCGAGAAACCACGGGGGTGCCATACCTCAAACCCCATAAACCGGAGCTTTAATCGGCAAACAAAAAAGAGGCACCGGCATTTATCATTTTACTATGAAATAAAACCGAACAGAGAAAAAATTCGAAAGTTAAGGTAAAAATAATTTTGCTTCCGTGAAGGATACTAAAACGAGGTAAAAACCCTTATTTCGCCTTCACCCTGAACCTTGGGTCGCCATATTCCCGTACCCATGGGTTACAGAGCAAAACCAATACCGGAAATGAGTTTGTCATGCCCGAAAACCCCCAAATGATACTTTTCAGCCGCCCAGGACGTCAGAATAAATTTTCGAATTTTGGGTGTAGGAACCATTAGGGTACCAACCTCAAACCCCATAAAGGCAGAACCGGAGACTTACGCGAAAAAGAAAAAAGCCATCGGCATTTATCATTTTACTACGGAATAAAACTAACCAGAGAAAAACATTAAAACCTTAAAATAAAAATAACTTCGCTTCCGTGAAGGGTACTAAAACGGAGTGAAGCCCCCATTTTGACCTCTGACCCCGGAACCAGACCCCAAATCACGGCTGGCTATGCCAGTACGAAAGAGTCTAAAATCATACAAATCGGTTAAGTCGTTCCCGAGTAATGGCAGATCACACACACAAAGACGGAATTTAAAAGATTTCATCGTTGCAACACACAATCTCCACTACGCTTCACTACATTCTGAAAATACAAAACACATGTCGAAAGCGTCTTCTTTGCGCGCCATAATCGACAAAGACAAATCAAGACTGGCCAGATGAAACTAAAAATAAAGTAAAATTCGAACCCCGTGTCGGGGCAGGTGCCTTTTCACACCT
>JASANE010014590.1:0-47308 GCA_030248225.1 Trileptium ribeirensis
TACATTTGAAATACTTACTCACCATCGTAGCTACGCTGTTATGCCACATCGCAATTAGAGTTATAACTACTGCTGTAAAACAGGCGTGTAGTCAGAGATGCGAGGGGGTAATGCCCCCTCTTAAGATTTTGTTCGTTGCCCCCTGAAAAAAAGTTGAAAACTACCAATCACCTAACGAAAATCCACGGGGCGGATTTTCATTGTTAACCAACAACTGCAGCTGGCAAAATATTAAATTGAAATTGTGGACTATTGTTATAAATTGTTCCAATGCAGATATTTTCTCAAATTTTTACTTATGAAAAGGCTGTGTAAAATTGACGTATCGGTACATTATATAAATATAAAACAATTCTAACCCCTTGAAATCGACTTCCCCCCTGAATTTAGCTTGCTCCCCTAAAATAATTATGCATGATCACGTCAAAATGTCACCAATGTCAAAATTACAGTTGATAGTCGTAATGCGACAATATTTAAAGGCAGGAAAAAAATCCATGATATGAAATCATATGCGTCATCAGACCATAGACGTACAGTGTTTTGTTCACACGTTACAAGCCCGTCGCCAGTTACTAATCACCGTGCCGCTACTGTTTCATTACCAACAGTGGAAAAATTCTTCATCTTACTACCCCCCAGCGTTCAACAATTTGCATTTACGCAACAAACGTGGCGTGCGTTGTTCTCAGTTGTTGTTCCATTAGCGTACAGCTACTACGGTTTCTGTTACAGCTGCAGTACAATGATATCATTCCCCGTTACACATCGTACGACAACCTGCGTTATCGTTACTCTGCGTGTGCAACTTTAAACGATCAAGCAGTGTAACTTTGCAAGCAGCGTAACATCAACTGATATAGTCTCTATTAAAATCGTTCAGAAATGTCAGCTGTTGCACGACGCTAATGCACTGATAACATCGTTACAGTGTAACGACAACTGCAGTGTAACGAACAATGTGCTTCCTTTGCGTAAACATGCGCAGGGAGTGCACACAGCTTAATGTGAGCCACGCACAAGTTGATCTGTATTTCACGTTTTATCCACCGTACATGCTAGCCGATCGATAGTGCGATGGTCGAGGTTACTGTGATCATAATTATAAACATGTTGAAATTAGCTTAAATTATATTTTTTACTTATTTCCGAAATCCAGAAAAATATTTATACATAAACGTTGTTATTTGTGGCATAAATGACATACATTTACAGGTAGGAAACGGCTTAATGATTACGACCTGGTTTTTTTGTGATTACGCTTCTAACTCTTGTTTGATGGGGCCCAAAATCATGCAGATAAAGCGTGGGCTAAAGATTGGCGCTAGTAAGGGGTCCCCCAACGATTTTATTTTATAATTTGCATAAATATTGTTACTGTTCATAAATATCAAACGTAGTCTTTCTATTCACTCTGGACAATAATGGGATTTTTAGGTGACTGCGCTGTTTTGTATGACAGTCTGCGCTGACTATGAGTTTTGTCCGACAGAGTTTCCGTAGCAGCTAAAACAGTATTTGGATTTCTTACCTTGGCGTCTGCCACGATTTGCACCTGCCCACAGTTTGAAGTTTGCCCTGAAGTAGTGTTGCCAAAGTTTGAATTTCCTGCCTTGGCAATTGTGGGCTAGTGCAAATCTTCGCGACGCCAAGGTAAGAAATTCAAATAATTTCACGTGTTTTAGCTACTTCTACAGACACTCTATCGGACAAAGGTTATAGTCTGCGCAGCCTGTCATATAAAGCATCGTAGTCACGTAAGAATCCTATAGTTGTCCATGGTGACTAGAAAGACTACGTCCGGAAACGGTGTATGCCTAAACGAGCCTGTTAGACAGGTGAGAATAATTTTTCACGCAACTTAAAGCCTTATCCGCATTTTTGGCCCGATCAAGCAATAGTTAGAAGCGTAAATCTCAAAATACCAGGTAGTGTTCATTTTAAGTCGTTTCCTACCTGTAAAGATATATCATAGATACGGACACATGGAAAAAACGTGAAACTAGCTAGCATTGTCCACTGCTCGGACAAGGCTAAGTCAGCTTGCACACAACAATTCAACACTTCAAACGAGGCAGAAATTCGGTTCAGAATACCGGTTGTATTCTTGCTACTCAGGTGTTTGAAATCTGGCAATTTTGGGTTCATGAAAATTCAAATAAATTAGCGAAATTTTAGAGCACGAAAATTTATGGAATTTGAATAATGTTGGTTTTGTTCTCGAATACAGGAACTTAAATTACGCTGTTGATTTGTTGGCCAAACTATCACTAAAGTCAAAGTTAAACCCTGACGGGCGTAAAAAATTGAAGCTTTGCCGTTTTCGATATACGGAACCTAAGCTTTAGCCTTGCAAGCTTTAGTCCTTATGGACACAAAGCCTAAGCTTTAGTTGAGGGGCTGCCTCGTCCCAAATCACATGCTCTAAACCGTTCATTTTTGTAACGGTATATACGTTGTAACAGCCTGAGATTTTCAGGGATTTTAACAGGATATCTAAAATAGAGAAAATATTCAAATCAAGGTCAAAAAGAGGCAAAACTTAACGCGATGGGCGATCGGATACCGGTGGAGCGTGATCCTAGCGTTACATTTTGTACATTTATTGTTGCTACAAAATAAAACTGTGTCATGATTATAATCTGTTGTGTCGTCACGCTCCACCCGCCCGAGGTGCGCGAGGCGATTTTCGCACCACCATGAAACAAGCGCAATGTTGACTTATGGTATCCGGTCGGCCCCAAATGAACGATATCATACGTAGTATTATAATAATGTATTGTGGGGAAAACGGCTGCGCACTCGGATAGGCTAGGGACGATGGGCAATAGTTTCACGACCTCATTTTCTAGTTCATTGATTTGATGCCCGAGGGTCGATCGCGGTGCGTACGCCTGGTATTGATGTAGTGATAATCGATGTGTGCATAAAATTGTTGGAGTATCTTAAAAGTGTGTTGTACTGCGTGTCAGGATGGGTCGGGGCATTGTGCGGAATCTTCATCGAAATTCAAACGGGAAATTTTGTTGCTGTTCGGATCTCAAAGACCCCTCCTGTCATGCAGCATAAATGTAACATATCACATATACCACGCTTGTAGTATTACGGGACATCTAACGGTGATCGAAAATTGGCCGAATCCGAAAGCAACATCATTTTATAAGGGTTTTAAAATTTAGGAATTTTGGATTTTTCTTAAAGCTCAGGTAAAGCAGGACTATAACATCGTCATTGGGCCCACTAAGGTTACAAAATTTCTCAGGCGGGTCAACTTATTCATCACCCGTCAATACTTAGCGACCCCTAAGTAGGCGCTCGAACACTTAAACTTCAAATGCAAGAGTAAACTTAAGATGCGCCCTCAACCATCCTCTTTTAACACCTATACAAAACGTTGTTAGCGAACAAAACTCGGATTTCAATAGCCGTATCCAATTTCGACATTTTTCTGATCCATAACGCCACTAGCCAATGCAACTCGGCCCCTGTAATTTAACACCAATGTGTTCGCGAACATTTTCAAATAATAATGTATGTAATTTGAAACGGACTAATTCCTGTTCTTTAACGCAAAAATGAAATTTGTGTTCAGTGAACAACTGAATGGCAATCGCTTTTATCAAAAGAGGATGGTAAGGGGTGCAGCTTAAATTTACTCATGCAAAAGGCTTGAATCCCAACCAAAATAACCAAAACTCTCCAATTTTTTGAACTCCGTATCATCAAGGGGTCTTACCCTATCTATTTCATTAAACAAGGGGCCATCCACCCCCACGGGCCCACTCAGGGTCTATTTAACCCACTTGGGACACAAAATTTTAGCGTACGTTGCACACAAAACGGCCTCTAACAGGCCACCTATTTAGTTTACATTTAAAATAGTATTTTTAAATGGGGGCATGGATCTGCCTCGCTCCCGCCGCCTACTTTTTTCGTTCACCCGCACTCTCACAAAATGTCCTAAACTCTTAAAATGATGCGAGCGCCCTGAGCGCTCGCATATGTTTCTGTTCAAAAAGCTTCGCGCCGACCAGCGCGAGGTTTATGTCGTTTTGGCATCTATCGGCTACTATGCCGTGGGCTTGTTATTGTTATCGGCATCGCTTTACATCGTTCGACTAATGAGGGCGACTGTACATATAGCTGATGGTCGTTGTCTAAGGTTTTGTTCTGTATGTTTTGAATGTTCAGCTTTCTCTATATTTTGTTTTAATTGTAGTGTATGCTCGGGCGGCATTTGAAAATTTAAATTTTGTTACACAGCACTATTTTAGGGGTTTCAAAGGGGTCTGAAAAGAAGGGGGTGCACAACAAGGGTATAAAAAGAAAAGGCCCGGCGCAGCGTCGGGACCAGTGGAGAGAAGCCGCTTTAGAGTCAGCTGTTTTGGTTCGGGCGGTTGTCGCCCTTATAATTTCAAAAGTTTTGATTTTCTTGTTTAATTTTATGATTTTCGCTCTTTCTTTTCCAGGGGTGTCTCCCCCTGTGTAGACACAGGGCGGAGTCCCCTCCTGGTGATTTTGTGGGCTTTCAAATTAACTAGCAGGAGTCGCCCTTGCGGGTGCTGGTGCGTCCACTGCATGTTCCGCGCACCCGTAAGTGCATGGTCCGCGAAACTGTAGCGTGCCCGCGTTCGAAGATAGTTCAAAATTATAAAAAATTTTCGACTGGTTCCCTGCTCACCAGGTCGCGTTTTTTAAGACTCGGGGGCGAAAATTTATTTTTAGTGATGTGAATAGGAGTAGGGGACTAAAATACACACGGGGAAGGGGGAAGGACACAGGGATACGGGAGGGGTAAGGTATTGAAAGCAAAACCGGTGGCGTGTTACCCCGGAGGCAACCGCCAAAGTAGACGATAACTGAGCATAAGTAAGAATCAGTGCTAGGCCACCATTTGAAAATTCAGAGCGTTTGGTCCCTGGCCGTTTCATTCACTGTAGAAGCGACAGTTCGTTTCAAAACCGGTCCTCCATGCCGCGTAGACACGGTTGGGGATTTAATGATTTGCATTAAATAATTTAGGTCCCCGCCGCAAATTGGCACTATAGGACATCACCTGAATTTTCGAACGGTCTTATAAAAGATTATAAAGCCTCGTTTCGATCCATGCTCCACCCGTGCTCGCTTTCGAGTTGGTAACATCTGTTGAGCTTACATTGTAGGATAGTAAAACGTGGACGGCTCCAGGTCACACGAATTTGTGACCCAATCATTGGGGAAACAGAGCGAGCGTTCTGCTCAAGGCGGACGCAGTCATTTGCACGCGTTACGCGAAGTCATTCAAGGTTCCGAAGAACGGAACGCCGTCGTCCGCTCCGAGATTCGAGCTCCTGCCCTGAGCTTTGATTATACCTCGTAAAATTCAACTCAGCAACCTTAAAACTCAGGCGAGGCTCATGGTGTTAGGAAACGGTAGAGCACTCCGTCACAAATTTTAACAATAGATAACTATCGTTGGGTCGACGCGGCTGCTCCGCAGGGAGTGACGTGTTCCGACCTTTCGTGCGTTATGTCCACCCGGTTTTTTCATTGTTTTAATGTTTTCACTGTTTCGGAAAGCGGGGTTTTCCGAAGTGTCTTAAGCGTAAAATTTTATGCAGTTGCCTTTTTATTTCAAGTTACATCTTTTCGGCTTAGAGGCTCGGCAGCAACCGCGCCGGATCGATGCTTGTAAGTGACTGCGGTCTCAAACTTGAATTGAAAGCGCTCAGAAAAGTAGGCCATTAATTTATGAAGTGAGACGTATGTCAGCTGCGATGTCTAATTGAGTAAGATTTAATTAAAAATCGTTCGGAACCGCACCCCTTAATCGAGTTACGGCCCTGATTTAGTATACAAAGTAATTGTCTCTCCAAGCTTTTCTTTTAAACAAGATTCATATGCGCGGACCCTCACACCGTGTAGACACGGTGGATCCTCGTTATAGCTATTTGTTTTCATATCAAACCACAACTCCCAACAAATTCTGGGGAACCAACGTTGCTCGATACCCGTGAGACGCGGCAGTACCTCCCCTTTTAACAAAGGCCCGCGTTTTTCTATTTGACCCCGGCGCAGGCAGACCTTTCGATTATAACCTGTCATTGCAGAAGATCCGCAGCTGACATCCGTGCTCAGTGCAGCGACCACCACCTTAATGGAGCGCAGCGTAGAGACAGGCTCACTACAAGCGTGTGTTGAACAATGATAGCCTAGGGCGTTTTTACAAGCTTAGTCAACAAGTGGTCAATGAGGGGATGATCATAGGTACAATGTCGAGAGGGCAACGCTTGTCGCAAGGGGGCAGGAATTTTCGGGCTCGCCGAACTGATTTTTCATGATCCCCCGCGTAGGGTCTCGCCGATTAGGATTCACTTCACCATGTACATATACATAAAGGGTACACTGCGAGGTACCCACGTTTGTAATCTTATGTAACTGTCACGCACGTATTTTTGAATGTACTTTAAATTTGCCTTACATGAATAAAGTGTTTAGAGTGTTTGGTACACGCTTTTATTTAAGTATTACAAAATAGTTAGTAGTTCCCCAGGTTAAATAAATGTAGCTACTTAGGGTTCATTACTCAATGACGCGACAGTAGGAGTAATAAATAAAAATTTAGTCTTTGAGCAATCCCGCGGACCGATTAGGCATCACCCAGTAGGCAATCCCGTCAACTTGGAGACTAACGCAATGCTGGGACCTTGTGGCAGGCTCCAGTCCCCCTTGAACCATTTAGACCAGTTACGGGCCCTGGGATCAGTCTCCAGGTGTTCCCTCGAGTTATCATTTTAGCAGGAAATCTCTTACTGAACTATAACCAAACTTACCGTCGGATCTAGGCTCACGCGTACCAGATTATAACCAGAAAACTCACCACCATTAAAGATTTAAATAAGATGACAGAAAGGCGGGTCAGCCTTATTACCTGTGAGTAGGGGTTGACCGTCCCTCAGGGGGACCTTCGTACCACTGGACACGTGGCGAAATATAGGGGCCAGGCCGAACACCCTAGTTAACCCGCCGGCAGCCTAAAGCTAGGCGATTCCCTTAGGTCAACCTGCAGTTCACCAGGGAGTCGTGGAAGCCGGGGTTGTCCGGGCACCACACCAGTAACAATGGTGGTGCAGCTGGGATCCCTTAATGCCAGAACTGGTCCTAGTATATGTAACATCCCTCCATATTTTACTTGGTATAACTCGACTATTGGCGAATACTCAGTGATGCGCATGCAAAGTTGATATGCGTGAAAGAACCCTTTTTATACAAGTGTAACCCTCAAGAACCGTAGATATTCTGTTCGAGCAGAACGTGCAGCTTTAGTGAAAAATTGAATAGAATATTTAGCAGTTTTCCCGCGATATATGCCATTTCGATTGGATGTTGGTAAGCATGAAACAGAATGATTGCTTTAGTGGGCTCACCTTTTACGGCTTTAACCGGTTGTGTTTATAGTAAGATATGCGTATCCTATCACTGTTTATCATAATTTACGACTGAAAATAGTGTTTTGCAGTTGGATTTTCACCGCAGTATAATGTTTGTATTTATTTCACAATTTTTAGGAAATTTCAATTAGTCTAGGGTAAGCAGCTTATAGCTTAAATCCATAATGACCTTAAAACACTAAAATTGGGGATCTGTTGCCGGGGCCGGCATTAATATGTGAGGAGCCCCTGCTAAAATTGATGTGAGGGTCCCTAAATTGTTACACCATCCACCGTAAGACCTCGCGCAGAACTTAGGAAAATTTGGGTAGATATTGGACAAACGCTTGATTGGCGAACAACTACCCCCAAACATCAAACATCTACTCCGCTCCGAATGAAAGTGCATCCTGTTGTAAAATGACGTGCAGTTGAACGACTGAAGGATTGAAATATATTTTTGCTTTATCGATTTGGAAAACATACAACTAACACGCCTTTTCTGTTTAAGTTCCATTCAGCACGCTACTGTATCTGACCTTCATCTTTTATACCATTTGTCATATGCCGTTTAGGCATCATACAATTCGGCTATACAGATGTTTCATATTATAGTTTCATTCATATAAACGATACAAGGTTATTAGGTTTTGTTTAACAATTATGAGCTTTCCAGTTAAACACTTAGCTAGTTATACACGATTAACTAGGATTCGGTGGTGTGATGGATTCGCGGCTTGTCGGGATTCTTTAGGTTATTAAGGTTTCCATGAATCCAAAATCCTCCAACACCCCAAATTCCGTTTTTCAGATTTTTCTTCATTTATTGGTCTTCAAAATTTTACTTTTCAAAAGTTGGGATTTTTTTCTGTCACCAAAATTTGTACCAATTTGCATAAACTGTTTGTTTTTCTTGTTAGTTAAGTTTAGTTAATCTTAATTTTTTCAGTGTTAAGACTTGTATTCGAGAAGACGAACGATACGCCACTTGGAGTTGTAATATGTAATACGACTTGCAACCAGTTGTATATTTTAACTTGCTAGAGCTTATTTAGTTACCCTAGCTAAGTTAGTTGTCTCTTATAAGGTCGGGTTTACGTACGTTCTTTAATTGATACTTAATGATGTGAAATGCTTCTTTTCATGTTGTGACTCTAGTTTTTAACTGGTTTCTGCATTGGAGGCCTATTTTCTAGGTTACGCAAAAGAATTGCGTAGTGGAGACCGTATTATGTTGTGCTGAATCCTGGGGCAATATTTTAAAGAACGTAGCATAAAGAACTACGTTGAATCTAGCGTGCTTATTGGTTACCGATCTCGGTTTTGGAAAATTCTGGCTTTAATCAATGAACGGTGTCTAAAGGAGTTCGGACTTCACAATTAAGTAATTTTAACCAAAGTAATACGTAATTTTAGTAATATTAGTTTCCTTGTAAAAACTCAGTGGTCTATAATCTTATTAGGAGTGGTGGCGTAATAGGTTGTTACCAGTTAGTAATATTTCACAACTTCGGCCCCAAGCGTTGAGTAAGCAATACCCGGGCGAGAAGATCAGGTGGGCTCCGAGGTTAGCAGCACGACTTGCTGGGTGCAGCATCCATTCGGGGCGGCTCAACAAGTAGTGTTATTCTTGATAAGACTGGGCGAGTGAAGCGTGTCGATTCGAGAACTCTATATGTATTAACTAGCCAGTTAGCGAGCCATTCGGGGGTCTAGGGATTGAGCAAAATTCTAACTGAATAGTAGTCGACCGCTACTATATAGTTTTGCATAAGTAGTTCGCAGCCATTCGGGCCGATTACATCAACATAACTGGTATTTAATAGTGTAATTCTAAGGCTCAGGCTAAGGTATTTAAATAATCCTGCAGTTTGCCACCCATTCGGGGGTGAGGTGTATCAAATCAGAATATCTTTAGCTAAGTAATAGCTAAATTAAACTCGACTCGTTGTCACTAAAATCATAAGATAGTTAGCAGCCATTCGGAGCAACTGCATCAAATAAGGACCGCATTAGCGTAAATCTAAGGACCTAGGCTCAGGTACTCACATAAACGTGCATCGTCAGCCATTTGGGGGCGAGTGCATCCACCTCACAAGAGGCGTAGTAAAATAGTACGTAATATAACTTTAACGGTAATAGGAGTTAGGGGCGAGTTAGCATATTGTATTAGTGGCCGAAGTAGTGACTATATCTGAGCCAGGCAAAAAGCAACCAGTGTTCTAAAAGCGTAGTCTATAAAACGGGTGGTAAAAAACAGTGCTGTGAGCTAAATCTACGGGTGTCTTAAAGAATTGCGTGTTTAACGTTTTGTCTTGCTTTATAATAAACATTCGTGATACGTGTTCAGTGCCTAACTATCTAAAGCAAGAGTGATTGGAGCAACGTCACGCCGCAACGCAAAATATAGGGCATAGATACTGATCACGAAAAACAAGGACGCGTCCCAACCAAATCGTTCCACCGCCATAATACTGGCCACACGTCATGCTCATCAATCTTCAGTGACGAATTTCTTCCCTATTTAATTCAGATTCCGATAGCGGTCATAATAAAAAGTACCCACCAACCCCTACCCCACTATAAATTCTAAAATATAATACTGTTTATGGTGGCACTACGTCGTATATGTTGAATACATAGCATATATATTTATAACTCATTTAAAACCAGGCAGAAACAACTTAGTCGGTAAAGTGCCTGCCTTAATATCCAAAAGCGGGAGTTTGTGGGTTCGAATCCCACCCCAGCCCAACTTTTCGGCGGCTGTTTCTCACATCCTTTAGTCTCCAAGCTCCTATCACTATACCCAAAGCCAAATATATAACCTAACATCGAGGTCATACTGGATGGTTGGATTCTGCTGCCGCCTTGCCGAACCAGAATTAAAAGCCTGCGGCCCACCCTAAGTACCCGTCTATATGCTTGCTGACTTCATATATATGTTTATTATTGATATGAAACAAATAAAATATATTGAATATGTACAAACTATATGAATATAGTATGTGAAATAAAGGCCAATGATAGGGCTTGTAAGGATGGGGTATATAGTAGCTTTAAAACCACTGTGATGGCGGGCAGGGGTAGCTGAGTCGGTTGAGCAAAAACGGCAGGTCGTGGGTTCGAATTCCACTCGAGCTGTAAGCGGTTGTTTCTCACATTCCTTTGTCTCCAAGCTCCTATCACCAGGCCAAAATCTAAAATATATAACCTAACATGATACAGCAACATTATCAGAACGTAGTGAAACGCAGTGGAGATTGTGTGTCGCATTGGTGAAATCCTAACTTCCGTCTGTGTGTGTGATCGGCCATAACTATGTAGGAAACGATTTTCATGATCTTGGTCTCATTCGAACGGGCATAGTCGATTTCCCGTGTACATCCCCGAGCGTTATTAGATTTGGGGTCTGGTTCCGGTATCAGGAGTCAAAATCTGGGTTTTTTGCCCCATTTTAGTGCCCTTCACGGAAGCAAGGTTATTTTTATCTTAACTTCCGAATTTTTTTCTCTGGTTGGTTTTATTTCATAGTAAAATGATAAATGCCGATGCCTCTTGTTTTTGGTTTTTCAATTACAGCTTCGGTCCTGGATTTATGGGGTATGAGGTACGGTGATATGGTGCCCCAATGGTTCCTGGACCCAAAATTTGAAAATTTGTTTTGACGTCTTGGTCGTCTGACAAGCGTCACTTGGGGGTTTGCAGGATGGGAAACTCGTAGCCGGTGCTGGTTTTGCTCTGTGACTCATGATGGGTACGGGAGCATGACGCCCCGTGGTATGCCGTCCCAGGGGTGCGGGGGTATGACGCCCTGTAAAGCAGAGATAAAAATGAAGGTTTTTTATCCCATTTTAGTACTTTTCACGGAAGCAAGATTATTTTTGTCTTAACTTTCGAATTTTTTTCTTTGCTTGGTTTTAGTCCATAGTAAAATGATAAGTGCCGATGCCTTTTTTCGATTAAGGCTCTTTTTCATGGGGTTTGTGGTATGGCACCCCGTGGTTCCTAGACTCAAAGTTCGAAAATTTGTTCTAACGTCCTGGGCGGCTGAAAAGTTTCACTTGGCGGTTTCCTGGCATAGAAAACTCATTGCTGGTGTTGATTTTGCTCTCAGATACATGCTTCTATGGGTACGGATGTATGGAGCCGCTATGGTTCATCGGCCCAAAATTCCTAATATTACTGTAACGTCCTGGAAGGCTGATAGCTAGCACTTGGGGGTTTTGGGGCATGCGTATCTTATTGCCGGTGTTGTTTCGTTCTAACGTGTGCAGTATTGTGTGATATCTACATATAGCATATCGACGTATCCCATCGAGAGCTGATTGGGTGTGCACGCAAAAGGCGTAGGCGTAGCTATGTATCGCTACATTCTGCAATCTCGATAGAGTTACTAGTTTAATGCCGTGAGGACGGAATAGCAGAGCAGCAAAGGTTAGTGGATGCAAAATGTGTTACCAATGGTTTCTTAGTTGCTAATACAAACCTACCATCATGCCCAAATGAAAAATATGCATGCAACATGGACGTGGTATGGGAAGTTAGGATTCTACTGCCGCCTTGCGGATCAGAGTCGTACCTGCGCCCTCACTCCAAATGCACTGACCTAAACTCTGACAGCGGCTGCTATCGATAATGCGATTATGAAATAAAACTGGCCATATATTCAAAATGTTGGTTGCATACAAAAAAGGTCGGTTGTACACCTTGTAGTAGAAGGTGATGTCGAATATCGCGAATCTATAAATAATGAGACGGCAGGCAGGGATAGCTCTGTCGGCAGAGCACCTTTTTTTGCGGATCTAAAGTTTGGAGATCGTGGAATCGAATATTACTCAGGCTAACTTTTCGGGCGGCTGCTTTTCAAATCCTTGCTTAATCCAGCACCTACGAACTAGGCCCACATAATGATATGTGATCTGGCTTCGCCAAACTACTAAAATTTTAATGGATGCATGAGCTGGGGTCCCCAGTCTGGAACTGGGGGAGCCAAAAATACCTGGGAGCGATTCCCTCCGGTTAATATCAATATGAGAGTCCCTCAGTTGAAGCGCGGTAACATAAAGTACTGTAACCGTCAAAATGTCTCACTTATCAACTCATTGCAAAAAGGTGAATTTTAGTGATTTTTAGTTCCGTAGGAGATACATTTGGGGATTTTTTAGGCAAGATTGGGAAAAAGTCGCATATTTCTTAGGCCATCAGATAAAATTTTTGTAAGTTTCAGCTTAGCAGGGAAGTACCTGGGGGTATGGACCGGGGTAGGCCAAAATGTATCTGGCGGCAACAACTGTAATTTCATAAAATATGCTTTGATTTTTAGAATAATATATATATGGTAGTGGAAAAATCAAAGAACTTCAAAGAAGGTATTTTGAGTGCAGTTTGCGGAGAGGATATGCTTACTTGTCAACGTCCGGACGGAAACGCACTATTTGGACCAAAACGCCCCCACCCCCGAAAAACCGAAGGAATTTTTTCTACTAGAATCTCGCAAGCAAGGGTGAAACGGAGTGAGCGCGGTTTCACTTTTACGCACCTGATACACACCTGATGGTGCCTCCGCCCAGGTGCTTCAGTTCGGTGGCGCAATGAATTCTGATCCTGAGCATAGCCAAGCCGAGAAACTTCGGCTTTGTGAGGATTGTTGGGAAAATTGTTTCTGGAACGACTTGAAAGCGGCAGCACGGGCGAACGAGATCTGGTAACGCTTTCGACGTGTGGAGCAACCGCTTAAATGACGACAACGACGGTGCGGTGGCAATTTCGTTTGAGAGGCTTTTCCACAGTTTGACCGTGCGACACGCAAAGCTGTATCGAGCGCAATTTACGTGTGAGTTATACCGAGTTGGCAACTTGAATTAGTGACCTCGAAGTTTGTCGGTACTGACGACTGTAAAAAAAGTGGCTGAGTGAGATGTCAACTAGACCGTGGCCATACGATACATCATAATAAGGTCAGCTCTGCATTGTCGGGTTTCAAGTGTTTGGAGCTTCAATTCCTTCAGCCGGTTTTCGTACCTCAGGTGAGTCAGGCTTGGAGCCAACTTGGTGGCCTGTCGATGCACATCCTCGAGCACGTTACAGTTTCTGATGTAGTGGGGCCACCAGCAGCATGTTGCGTACTCCAAGCGGGGACGCAGCAGCACTTTGTAGATAGGGAGAAATGTTGTGATGGTTAGGTACTCAAATTTTTGCCTAATTGCTCAGATGATTTTGCCAAAGTTTGCAGCAACCTCAGCGCAATGTTTTGATGGTTTGAGATTGTTGGCTATCCATACACCCAGATCCTTCTCGTTGATGTTGTTAGGTGTGGCAATGTCACCCATGAAATATTGGACCTGGGGATTGTTGTGTCCAAAATGGATGCAGGAGCACTTTTCGGCATTGAAGCACATACCACTGTCTGGGCCCAGCGTTCCAGCTCATCAATATCCCTTGACAGGCCGTCAGTATCTATATATGAATGGTTGCCGTTTCGTATACGTCGACAGAGTTTCGTGTCATCAGCGAATTTTAACACCTTAGATGGGACGTATTCGTCAAGATCGTTTATGTAGGATAAGAAAAGAACCGGGCCGAGAACCGACCCTTGAGGTACGCCACTACCCATCGGCGCCCAGCCGCTGCGGCTGTCATTTACTTTGACAGATTGTGTACGGCCGGACAGGAACGACGATAGCCATGAAAGGAGTGGGTCAGCAATTCCGTACAACCTTAACTTGTCCAGGAGGTGGGAATGGGGCATGCGGTCAAAAGCCTTTCGAAGATCGAGGTATACAACGTCAGCATTATCCTTGTTATTGATAACTTCCACCAACCAGTCAATGAACACTAATAACTGCAGTTCACATGATCGCCTCCTAAGGAATCCGAATTGTAATGGGTGCAGAATGTCGTTGGTTTTGGCATATTTGAGCAGCGAGTTTGCCACGATTTTGCCATTACCTTTGATATTGCCGATGTCAAACTGATGTGTCTGTAGTTGGATACACTGCTACGAGGACCTTTATCCTTGTATATAGGGGCGATATGGGCGCGGAGCCAGTCAAGTGGAGTATACATAGCGTGAAGGCATACGCTGAACAAAAATGAAAGTCCCGGAGACAAGTCAGTGGCACAGTTGCTGAGAACCAAATTCGAGATGCCATCAGGACCAGGGCTCGCCGACTGCTTCAGGGATACCAGAACAGAGGCAACGATGTCAGGCGTAAAATCGACCGATTCCAACCGGGCGGTTGTCTTGGTCGGGCGTGGAGGAAGAGACTGTAAGATGCCGTGTTGGTACACGGAGTTGAAATAGTTGCCAAGTTCGGTTGCGATGTGATAGTCGTGGCACAAAAAGGTTCCATCGGCTAACTGCATGGGGCCGATTTTGGGGCGTCGGGACGAGTCAAAGCCAATATATGACCAAAACGACTTCGGGTCAACCTTAATGTTCCCAGCGAGCTTTCGCTCAAATTCACGCTTTGCGGGGCAAGCTTCGTTATGTGCCAGCTGCGATGCCGCCTCGTATCTCGAGAAATTCCAAGCTGAGTCATAACGCTGGTATCGTCTGAGTGCAGTATCCTGATTTTGAAGTGCCTTGTATGCTTGGTGTCAGCCCATACAGGCTTAGGCTGACCGGGGCGACGTTTACAATGAGAAACAAAGCGTTGCAGGGCTGCCGTAATAGTGTCTTTTCTAATTTTACAACATCATTTTGCTTAATCACCTGTAGCAGGCTACGTTTGATGTTTATACTACCCTAAAACCTCTTGAATTCTGAACTCATTGGAAATCGTAACACCTCGTCGACCGTAACCCCATCGAAAACAACTGACAATGCACCAAACTATTTATGCTGGACTCTGGATAACCATACCATCGTATTCAACCTAGCGGAAAACCTGTGTAGACAATTCTTGATGACCTGTGCGTAATGCTTAACCAAATAACGAAAACCAGACTATATTCTGGAAATTGGGTTCATTGACACTAATTCAATTGAAAACCCATAAAAAGGCATGAAATATGAACGCTGTACTCTAGATAACTAAATTGTTGTATTAAACCTTCAGATATACATATACATTTAGATCGTTCTTGATGCCCTGCACGTAATAATCACTCAGATAAGTAAAGACGCAACACATTTTGCAAATCGATTTCGTCGACTGTAAGACCCTTGAAACCCTATGAAAAGTTATAATACAGGCGAGCTGCACTCTACATAGCAAAACCTTCGGATTCAGCGTGCTTGATAATCTAATATGCACTTATTGTTAAGTTAAACAAACAATAACACGGCGAAATATATATTACGTAAGAATCACTATTTATGTCAAAAGGTCCACCAACCATATTCGGGCCCACAGCAGCCCAGAGAGTGGTCCTTGTTGTGCTCAGCAAAATTGTAGATCTCGATGAGCTGATTCTGTCTGTGGTTACTATTTTTCATGCGAAGTCTGGGTCGCGAGATATAGGCTACGAAACACGAGTACCCGTATGTATGGCCAGATTTGGCAAAGAGCCCATAAAAGCATGTTTTTGTCATTTTGACCCCGAAGATATGGTTGGAGTTGTATGCGTTCAAATTAATAGCAATTTGTCACCACTTTTACTGTTGAACTCCGTCCATCCGAAATTGAGCTATGACTGCCTACGACAGGAAAAAAATTTTCATAATTTTCCTCCCATCGCCCTCTGTAAAAAATTCTGCTCGCTTCGCTCGTCCGTTTCAATTATAGCGTCTGCACAAATTGCTGGCTGGTGAATTTCTACGCGTTCAGCGGCAACCTTTAAAATTCTAGGAAACTTTCACACTCTCTTTTGAAGCTTATACTTGCGTTTTTGGTTTTCTGCTGCTTTGTTTGCGATTTCGTCAAGATCTGTAAGCCTAATCGATATTATCTGCGTACATTTGTTTGCTATATAGAGTTATGTTTATACGGTTTATAGATTTATTAAATAGCGTAGTATTATTGAGCGTTGGAAACCCAACCTTGAGTATGATGTACTGGCCTACCCACAGCCTTCTGATAAGTGCTTGGTACTTAGGGCGCCCCATGTTCATTCTCGGACAAAATTTCAAAATGGGCATAAATTTTGATTAAAATGTGAAACATTTCCATTCTGTTCTAATTGTTTTTGAACTTCAAATTGTTGGTAATTAATTGTTAAAAATATCTTGCACACAGAAAATATATAGGGACATTGAAAATTTTTGGATTTAGTGGGACATGATGGGTTTTGGGCTTGTGGGGGACGGACAGGGTGGAAATCTCACTAACATGGCCTATTTGAAAAGGGAGGCCCAAGAACACCACTGGCAGGATAGGCCATTTATATTGTGCTACGTAAGCATGAGCTTAGCTCCTTGGGTGTTAATTCTAGATGAACGGCGAATACTGGTTCGATATCGGTATTATCAATTTATTACGGTTAATTTGATTTTTTATTTTGCACACAAAGACCCTTTACGGTTAAGACGAATAGTATCACGGGTTGGCTTGATTTTGGGTGGTTGAGAGCGGAGTACAAAACTAAATTGCAGCTAGATTTCAGCAGCTACGTGAAGGCAATAGTTAGTTGTAATTACTTATTAAATGCTGAAAAATTGTCTGCGCCTGCCATTAGCTGCTATTATGTTATACGGGGATATTAGCAATAGCTTCTCCATAAGCAAAAAGTTTTGCCTGAGGGCATGTACTGGGGATTTTAGAAATTTAGAAATGTTCAAAGTTCTGTATTTTTAACCAGAAGCTTTAAACTTGTTAGCAAAATCGCCTCAAGGAGCTCTGCAAAACGTCTCTATTGAGATTGAAAACAACTTATTGCTAGGAAGTGGGTCAACCGACGATTGCGCAACGAGCGATATCAGCCCAAACAAGCGACTTTCGTAGTCACAGATGTGTTTTCGCACTCATCAGCTCATGATTTTTTCCAGCCTCGGAAACCGTCATGTTCGCAGATTTAATAAATTATAACATTTGATTGAAATCCACAAAATCATGCATAGATCCATGGGGATACCACGGATGCAGTATCATACCAAAAAGGGTATATTGGTTACAGATAAAGTCAAACAAATTACTCCATTTTTTCAACATCCTCGTAAATCGTTACAACCACAAATGCAACATATTATAAAGTTTCGTTAAAAATAACAGAATCATGCATCATACGATATATACAGAAACAGTACAAAAATATATCGGTCATAGGTACACTCAAATCGGTCATAGGTACACTCACTTTTTCGAAAACCCTTACAGCCACAAATGCAACAAATTATAACGTTATAGCACGGAGTATGGGTACCTGTTTTTTGCTACAAGGCGCCGCATTGACAAGGCCCCTATTTCGTTCCCAATTGGAAGAGGCAGCATTAGATGGCCCTATGATTTAGAGATCCAAACTTTAAAATGGTATCATAATGTATTTGCATTTGGGCACAAATCGGTACAACGATACGGTTTCGTACGCGTCTCACATTTGCTTATGCAAGGAAATAATATGGGATACTTACAGTACGCAGTACACTAGCATTGTCGGAGGCATTAAAAATTAATAGTTAGATTCCAGTCTAGAACGAATTGTTTTGTGAGTGAGTTTAGAGCGAGCGACGGTCGTTTTGGCGCGTACTGTAACTATTCTGTCGTAATGCTGAAGCTTCAGATAGTCGAATAATTTCGAATAGGTACATTTAAAATTGTGTTTTAATTGAAATATCTGTATTTGAGCACAAATGGGGACAGCAATACGATTTTGTGCGCGTGCCACAGGTATATACTTATGCAAGAAAATAATTTGCGATACCTGTAGTACTCGCAGAAGTGATTGCCACATTTCACCCATTGATAATCGTAGTGTCGAGCGAGTGGGTCGTTCGAAATTTCGGAGGTGTTAAAATTAATGATACGATTATATTCTAAAATGAATTGCTCTCTAGTGGGTCGTGAGCGAAGGGATCAGTCGCTTTGGGCTAGCACTTTAGCTATTTTGTTGTTATGCTAAAACTTTATTGGTATCGTAAAAAACTAGCACAAAGTGAGCATAAATACGAAATTGGTGAGCTTGTTTTTTAGCTGTTTATCTCGTTCATTATTACTTTAATAGCTGACAGCTCAAATGAATAATAGCAGCCGCCAACATACATGTGAAGGACCAAATATTTCCAGTATTACACAAAGCACTGTGCCTACGGATCACATCAACGACGGCCAGCAACAAATGTCAGACGCCCATTTGTCACCGGAAATGTTGTATCGGATTGGTGTGAAATTTTTCAGAGGTATCGTTATTTTTAGTTTCTATTTGATTTAACGAGGTATTGTTCTTATAGAAACAAATATATCTTAGAGTTATGTGCATAAACGTTACGCAATTTTTTAGAAATGTTCGATGTATGGCGATAAAGGGTGTTAAATTTGGTTCGTTTTGAAAATCACACTCCCTAACAGCTCTGTACGGTTTTGTTGTTGTCCTGAAATTATAAACGGACCATTTAATACTTTTGTGATTTAAGAAAGGAGAGTGTGTCGCTAAGCCACGTAGACCTAATTGAGCGGAGCTCGGCGAAGCCGAGCGAAGCGTTTTTATTTTCTGTCTGGGATTAAAAAGGTCGATGTCTGTCCGTTCGTTCGTTCGGTCCGACGGATCTCAAGAACCACTGAACGGATTTTAAAAACTTTTTTTTGTTTGAAAGCCTATCATGTCAGAGCACCTGATATTTGGGATTAAAAAATTTTAAGTGGTTAATTAGTAATTAGCTAATTAGTTAATTTTATGCAGCTAAAATAGAGAATTTTGCAATATTTATTTATTGAAATAGAATCGTTTCGATCATACTATTATAGGGTTTTTGGGTTGAAGAATTCAAATATAATATTTTTACCAATGATAAACCCTATGCAATGTAGTTAGAAGAACATAAAATTGAGTGCATTCGTAATGTCACAGCCCAAGCTCCGCTCACAAATGTAGTTCCACTACCGACTAGTACTTTTTGTGGGACTACTAACTGGTCCTGAAAATATCGTTCGTTGAATGCCAGATATATAGATTTTTCAAATTTTGGCACGTTATAATGCGTTTGTGATTTCAAACGAGTGTGTTTAACATTGTTATATAGATCATGCTGGATACGGTCGTTTACAATATAGAGTTCAATTTAACTACTACACAGGGGTTTCTTTGGTTTTACGTTCGACAAACCCGATGTCCAGAATATTGTATGTCTTTATTTGTTTGGTTATGTATTATCATCATCATCATTATTATCACCACTGTCACGGCTAGTACAAATTTTTCGCTTCGTTCGTTTTACCCATTCACTCAGAATTCAACTATTGTCTATGTGCTTAGCGCGTCTCGCTGGTATACCGTGATTTTTTTATTTCGTTTGTTGTTTTTATGCTTTTAGAAGGGCGAGCCAACGAGATCTCATACGACGATCGCATCAAATTAATGGCATACACAACCATCGTCGCTCACGGACCGTACAGCTCGAATTCAAATGAAGCTGCAAACGGTGTCGGATATTTCGATTTTGTCGGAAATGATCGACTGTAAGTGATTGTTGTTATATTAAATTAATGTGATTTTTCATTTGGCTTGTTTTACATAGCAAAATATAGTACAATACTATCTCCAAGAATTAACTTTCATGTTTGGAAAAAGTAACGTCAAAACGAGAATAAACAACCATTAACTATAGTCGAACGATAATATCGAACTAACACTTAAAGCTCGACCAAAAATGAACAAGTGCGCTACAGATTTTGAACAATCTGCAGTAAAGTTGGAGCATTTTAGGAACAAACATCCAAAGGATGTCAAGTGAACATCGAACGAACAGCACCCGTTACTGGCAAGGGCTGTATGTAGCTCATTTTTAGAACAATAATAATTAATTTGCGTGCAAATGAATGTCATTGTATTACTCAAAACGAGTTTTTCGTTTTGTGATCCCTGTTTTGGTAAAATAAAAATGTATTATAATAATTTTTCTGTATCGTAGCATGGTGTCAATGTAGATTTCGTGATCAGCGTCATCGTCAGAACTTCTTTTTAATGTCGTTTTCGTTCGACCTCCCGTCTACTGACGTAGGAAACTTTCTCAGAGCAGACACTCCTATTGGTGTTGAGTTTCGACTAGTAGATCTTTTTGTAGTGAAGTAGACATTCCGACAATGATCAACATGAAATGCTAAGGGATTCGCTTCTAAAACTGTAGTGTGATTATCAATTACCCTTACCAAAATAGTTTTATTGTTGAGCTTATGAGGCGAACGTATGTACCGCAGCTTTCTTTGGTAAATTTAACGGGTTGGCTTTGTTTTTTTCGCTGTTCACTATTTTGTTAATAGTTCAGCTGCAACTGGACCCTGACTACGGTCACAATGATATTGCATCCGGTCCGAACCATGCCAAATAGTTGTTTTCGTATCGTACCTAAATAATTGGATACGGACAATCTTAGCGCCTGCCATGCTTTGTGTATATTGCATTTTTTGCATAATCGTTATTCGATTCGGATGCTGTACTATATAATATTGCTAGCATGGTCGGGTCGGACGCAATATTATCCATTCAGTGCTATACACGAAGGCACGCTAACATTTACTTCTTTTTTTTTATAATAGCTAAACTCAAATTTTAATGCGGCAGTTGGAGATTTGCCAGTCGAGGTGCTTCATGTATTATATGTTGCACCGCCAAATTATTAACTTAGTAATATTTGTAAAGTTTAATTTGGAAAGCGATTGCTGAAGATACAGTTGTGCACTCTTTTAACTATTTACGCATGGAATGCTGTTTTACACTTCTCTATTTCCTCGACATTAATTCTTACAGCTAGTACAACCGGCTGTATATGCCATGTTCTTATTTAGTGCATTATATACGCACTGTTAAATGTATTTTATCATTTTATGTGAATATTAAGCGAGGTATTTATATAATTAAAAATATGAGAAGTTTTGATATTTGTTAGTCAGCACGAGGTATTATTTGCTTTCGTAGCGGCTACATAAATACCCATTTTAGTACTTATATTACAAGCACCTGCGGCGTAGAAAACAACTACTGTATGCTTAAAGTTTTAGGTAAAGAAATAAAAACAAATTTTACGCAAATTGCAGTAAGTTGATGTAAAAATAAACAAGTATTCAAAGCGAAATGTTCGTAAATTTTTTGTATTTATTTTATTTTTGATTGATGTTTAAAAGAACGTAACTTCTGGAAAGCAAGAGAATAGCGATAGTTCCAATTTTGTCGAAAGCGCAAAATTTTTTCCAAAACTCGAAAGTCAGATCAATTATTTGCTCCCAAAATTATGTTAAGTTAGGCGGATTTCTTGGAATTAATTCGTATAAGTTACATAATATATATGTATATATATTGACGTATTTATATAGCACCAGATTTGGAAGCCATATTTAATATTGAATGTTGGTAAATTAGTCTTATCTCATGTATGTCAAAACGATTTTTTAGAAGCTTTCAATAAAATGAGGGTTACATAAAATCTTTCAAAAAAAGCTGTGGTTGGAAACACATTTCAAGCTTACAATACTGTGAGGACATTTAGTACTAATAATAACTATTGTTATAATTATTGTTAATCAAAAGTTTTGTCATTACCACATTTTTATATATACACACAATAAAATCTACAACGCAACAATATTGCTGATATGGTAAGAGTAATGGGAACTTTCCTTTTTTTAATTTGGTACCTCTTTTGTGCGTCGAGTCGAAGGGTAGGGGGGTTGCCAGAAAAGGTGCGAGGTTCGACGTAAACAGAACCGATCAGAGAAAAAATTCTAAAATTGATATAGAAATAACCGTGCTTCCGTGAAGGGTATTAAAATCCTCGTTTTGATCCAGGAAGCAGACATTAATTCAAAAATTGCTCGAGTGTAAATCGTCCATTCCGTTCCGAATGAGCCCAAGAACATGAAAATCGGTTAAGTCCTTCCAGAGTTATGGCCGACCGCTCACACACACTCAGACGGAATTTAAAAGCTTTCACCCCTGCAACATACAATCTCCGCTATGTTACACTACGCTCTTAATTATACGTATTGTTAAATATATGCGGGGTATTGCCGCACGTTATCACAATTTTTGAAGCTCAGCTGTTATGGCAGTACGTGGACTTAGAGCAATTTAGTTATGATTAACATACATTCTCTCTGAATAACATATAACCGGGGAATAACCACAACCGGAACCGGAACCTAGTCTTCCAAAGTTATATATAGTAAAACAGATAAAAAAGAAATGAATTAAACAGAGGTTTTGAAATGTATTAAAAACAACTTTTACATTAAACTTAATGTATTACGATGACATTATTGCCTTTCTGAAGCTTTAAAGAGACCGAGGAAGCTAGTAATATTTATTTATCGATCAATATGTCGGTTTTTAGACACCCAGAGCAAACAATGCCTTCCAGTATACACACTTGCGTATACTGCGTTAAACTGAATGTGGATACAACGCATGGAGCGTAGAATAAACACTTTCGCTGTGTCTCCAGTCGTCCCCTTTAATACACATAGTTTTGTTACATGTTTTTCTGTAGGAAACTTGAAATTATGGGTTTGTATGGTTCTAAAAGAAAATAGTAGAAGGTAATTTTCTGATCAATGGTCAGAGACACTGTTTATGCTAGCGTTGGGCAACCAATGCCCGTCAGGTAGATGATAATGATGATAACTTTCTAATCAGAATGTTGTAAATGAGACAAGCTGTGACACTGCTCACAGGGTTTCAATAAATACAGTTCATTGCCAAGAACGCAGTTTCTAGCTGCGTTGCAGATAACTTTACTTTACTTCAATGTATACGGATTTACAAACTTTACAAGCGCAGTGGCTGGTGCTTGACGCAATCTATGTTAGGCTTACGCTAAGTACTTCTACGTAAGCCATACTCTGTTACCGAGTTGGACCGGTTTAATTCGAACATACCCCGCAGACTTCTGAATGTGCAAAACAGCTACTACATGCATCGACCTGGTTTTGTTTTGTTAACAAACTCCTGCAGGTTAAAATGAAATATTACTACTGAAATTATGCGCCCTACTTACGTTTCACACGATAAAATTGCTGAATTATTAATCTTTTCTTTTGCTTGGTTGTATTGGAACTTGATCATTGTATTCATATGTTACATGTTTGGACCACAGATGAAGGAAAAATGTGGAAAATTGTTTAACCGGAATTCCGGTTCCGGTATGGTTTTTGCCCTTTGCGACCGCAACCGGAACACGATTGTCGCCGGAACCGAAACTCCATTTACTCCCTGCATATAACATACTAGGTATGTGTTGTGTTACTGGTGTTTGGCGTAGCGATAAGCTTCGCAGAGCGTAATCGGCAGCGGTTACATTCAGGTGAAGCAGTATGGTCGGTGGTCAACGACGAAAGGATATTTTCATTTTACAAAGAGAAAATCTAACATGCGCCATGTCGTTTGTCAAATCAAGGACGTGGTCACTGAAAAAAGTTAACATAGCCTTCTGATCCCCTTCTGGTTCATAGAAACCTAATAATATAACGCCATTACATTATTACATAAGTTGCACGGTTATTTTTTATGCATTTAAAACTGTAGTCATTTATATATGTTTGCGTTGACTGATAGGCCAAGTCCCGGACTTGGTTTCATTTAAAATTTACAGGTCCTGGCCGTAGCTAATTTTATGGTCCTGCTTAGTAAATGATCTGTCTACCGATACAGCTAATATGGTGATACGGATATCCTGGGCTTCTGGAATAGGGCAGGCGGGGTTAAAGGAGTCAGTGCGACCACTATATGGCTAGTAAATGATCTGTCTACCGATACGGCTAATATGGTGATACGGATAAGCCGGGTTTCTGGAATAGGGCAGGTGGGGTTAAAGGAGTCAGTGCGACCTCTATATGGCTTACTGTGACACTATTCGCGACCTTCGATCACGAAATTTTCATGCAGTTCGCATCCATTATATGGCTGAACCCAATTTGAGAGGTGCCGCCGGAACCCCGAAATAATTTGGGCGTTTGTAAAAGATGGAAACGTTTTAAATTTTAGATTGTCTAGGTAAAGTTATAATTCTGTCTGCATTGATTAGAAGTCTAGTTTCTAGAATTACGGTGAAGCTAGGTAGTGAAAACAGTGTTGTTGATGGCTTCTTGAGAAACGCTCGGCACTCATTGCCGCTGCCATAAAAAGTATGAGATATATTGAATTTCGACTAGCCTGCGTCACCCGTTCGGCCGTACACTTTTGAGCGTTTGTGTCGCGATAAAATTTTTTTCCTAAGTGACCTATTTTTGGGTTCGAAATTTTTAATTTTTTTTAATATTTCAAAGGTGGCGCGACTCAAAAAACGCTACTGTCAACCCAGTCTTAACACCAGAGCAAAATAAAATTATTCAAAGCTTATTTAAACTACATAACTGAAGTACTTTATTTAGAAGCAATATATATCATTCATATGTGTCTATTGGGCTTTCACCTCCCCTCCGAAGCCATATTTATCCACCCACACCACCCCCTTTCACAAAATTTTACCAGAAATATGAGAACATCGACATAGACCGGAGAAAATCACAATGAGTTTGTATAAAGTTCAGAACTGTTCACTGTGCCCTTCATTCTCTAACCTTGGTCCTCGGCTATCTGTGCTATTATAATTATATCACTATAATTTAATTTAGTTAGTTTTATTAAAATTGAACAATAGTTATTATCTTGTTTGCTTCGGTTGGTTAAGTTGATTAATCGGAGGCTAGAGCATACCTTTGGCTGTTCGTGACTTGCACCGTAGTTCATATTTGGCTAATAATTCAATCTTTCGCACAGCTTAGTTCTAATTACTGACAAGGTGATTTATTTGCTTTTACGTTTCGTTTATTGTCACGCATGCGAAATCAACGATGTGGCTGATGCCAGACACGCTAGCAGCAGTAGTAGTGACTGACGTTATTTTCCTGTTTTGTTCTAGCTGAAAAAGCCTAAGCCACTCGTGCGAGTTTGTGATGATATCAAAAAGCGCGTCGCCAAAGGCTCGCACAAAATTTTAACAAATATGGTGAAAAATTGGGAAAAAAATTAGAGCGAAATTTAGTAAAATAGTGAGTTATTAAAAATTTCAAAACTATGCCCCTTTGCTGTATCTCCCCCAACCTGGAACCAATTACCTCGCCGAAGCCCAAGGATATTGAACACCTACGGCTTAAACCTGATTTGAACATGTCTGCCTTTATGGATGTGTAGTGTATTATGTAATGTGAGCTGATCAACCTTCGATTTTTGCTGGTTTTAGCTTCTAAGGTTCGGTTCATCTTAGACCGTTTGTTTTTATAACTATCATTCTTAAATGATGAATATAGTTATTAGTATATTTTTATAATTATAATTATTCTTCTGTCTTATGAAACATAGTTTCGGAGGATCTCAAATAGCTCGGTTGAATGTAGTTGTCAGAGGGCGCGGCGGTTGTGGCGCACAGCACTGAGGTGCAGCTGTAGTTGCCGGAATATTATACTAAAATCGTTTCGGCGTGATCACGCGGGCGAACGTTTTGAGGTACTAGCTAGGATAGCTTGCACGTCTCATCGGTTCGATTGTCCTTGCTGGCTGTATGGTTTTTAGTTCTTCTGTGCCACACGTTAGGCTGGATGACATTTTAAATATTTGACATTTTCCTGGTGCGTATATATTTTATTTCGATTATTGAAATCATTATTCAGGATTGTTTAATTTTCTTGGGATTACGAGACGCATGCTTAAAACTAAATGTTGACTCATATGTATTTATACGGATATCGATATTTATAGATTAAATAAAAAAGAATGGTATTTGTAAATTCGGATTTCTTTGAGCATGTGTTTTCAAACTTTAATTTATATATGTTTCGTTTTGATTCTTTTGACTAAAAAATAAGCAAATTCTCGGTGGGCGATTAAAAAATAAGTACTCACTGATTATTGAAAAATATGTTGGAACAGTGGAAGACAGGTCGTGAACACAGTGAAGGCACTCATATGCATGAGCTCAGATAGATCAGGTACAATTATTGTAATAACGGGACGCAGCTGCATGGCGCAACTTCCTAGCATCATGCCCATACGACCCCGGCTATCATAACCTCAAGGGTGGACCATAAGTTTTATAATTTTGCCGCTTCTCTTGGTCAGACCCAAGAAGCTATGGAGCTTAGCAGGCCGCAGGCGCGCTTCACGGGGTGTGTTCGGACCCCGTCCGATTGGTTGCGCACGTGTCTAGTATCTTGGTATGATTGCTGAGGTCCCCCAGGGAGGTTGACACCGAAGTCTGCTCACAGGTCATAATGTCAAACCGATATTCCCTATACTAATCTAACGGAAGTTGTTTTGTCCAGCGTAATTTGAAGTGAAAACGCGTGATAATTTAGGTTTACTAGGTAAATTTTTAATTCCACTGAGTTTATTTCCGCTCGAACGCTCTATTCGTTTGTAGCTTATGTGGCCCCCACAGGGTTCCGACATTCCCTGAGAGTTTAACGTCGGACTACCTAGTTCGTGTCTTGATAACTTGATTGTATTAGTATCTAGTGATATGTTCCTAGTAAATTTTATTCTTGACTTGAGTATGGTGTTCTTGTGAGTGGGTTCGATAGATAATTCGGTGGACCACTCTCGCTATAATTCAGTTATTTAAGTGTACAAATGTTCGGGGCGAACCGCACGTGTTAGGGCTTGGAATATTCCCTCCGTCAAGCCGTGGCACGCAGGGTTGGCCTGCCCATTCGGACGCACTTATCGCGCTTCTCAATTGAATGACACAGGACGCAGTTGCCTATTTTTCAAAGCTTTTATTTCAACGGTATATACAGTTGCGGGTTAAGAACAGCATTATTACTAAACGCGCCGATAGTAATACAGTAACGTAGCTGCAGCGTCGGGTAAATGGGATGGGGCTCGGCCTAAGTCCTACTCTTATCAGGAGCACAGAGCGAGAACGGGCCCAACTGCGCGGGGCGTCAGAAAGCTATATTCCGGCACTTCCAATATCGGTGACGTTTGTGCGACTAAGGGGGGGCGGAATACGGACTGATGCGCTTCGAAGCTCGGTCGGCTCAGCGCGCGGCGCTACTATAGTACATAAAAGAATTGGGTGCACGCTCGGGTTGCCACGAAATCTGTGAAGACCAACCCCTCTGGCTATGCGGTCACATATTTGGGGGCGGTGCAACTCGGGGCATGATTACGGATACAAATCAGCGGGGAGTCTTGAACCATAAGCATACCGAACGATACAAGGTCATAAACACAAAAAGATAGCAAAAGTCAGCACATGATTATAGCCATCACTTTGGTCATGATACCAGTATGAGTAGACGAGTACACATTGCATTGACCTACGAAGTCCAATTGAAACCATAACAAATGCCGGAACGTCGTTCGACATGCGTCCGGACCGACAAATTAGTCTACCGTCCCTATCAAGCCTATTGTAAAGTTTCGCCACTCGGACGGAGGTTGTGTCCTAGGCTGACTGTGAAGGCTCCAAAGGCTGACCAGCATCAGCGTAACTTAGTATCCAAGGTTTCCAAGACCTATTACCATATTGACACTGTCTTCGCTCAACCGTATTCGGTAGTAACGAGGTAAGCTTGGGGACCGTGCCCCTTTTTTCGTAGATTACCGACCGGCGGTCGTACGGGGATGAAATTGATGGTATCGAGAGAACTCGACCCGGGCTACATCATACGTGCCAGGGACGCAGTTTTGAACACTCTGAGGGGTCGCCCCTAGTCATTATTTTGACGACCTAATTTAGCGGAGCGAGCTTGCAACCTCTTTGGCAATTTCTTAGGCGGCCAATATCGCTGTTCTGATAATTTTGGACGGGTGATTTTGATCTCTCTATGGTAGCATGTCAGCTTGTATCCTGGGGTGCGCTCTGCACTTATGTAGGTGGCACAAGCCTTTCTCAAGGTCGGTCCGAAATTTGACAGGCGTAGTATCCTTGTCGACAACACTCGGTCGTCCTGCCGGTTTGTTTCATGCGCTTCGTTTAGGCAAAGGGAGGGGGACACGGGGCGTTTTCGCCCTCGGACGCATCCGCGTCTCTTTTGGTTGGTGTTTCTGTGTTGGTTTCTTTTCTTTCTCCGTTGCCCTTGTTTGTTGTTCTTTCCTTTGTTCTCTCTCTCTCTCTAACTTATCCTAAAGCCTTATTGCACTGCACATATATTTGTGCAGTGTCTCGACTGTACTATCGAAATTATGCAGTCGAGTTATCACTAAAATTTTATCTAAACTCAACAGAACTCGATAGTCGAGTGGACAATACGGAAAAATCTGCAGCGGGCTTAAATTCCCCGTGCAGGATCGAAACTTAACAAGGGAAAAAGAAAAAAGGAAAGACAGAAATGGTGAAAAAGCTAAATCGGGGCATACATAGTGCATAGCCTAACGGGCAACCAGCGATAAAAAAAGAATGGTTAAACTCAGAGATCAAGTCGCTCTAAAAAGAAAACGGGGTTTTGCACTTCATCGGTTTGGGGTCAAAACGGTTCGCGAGGGGACGCGATTTTACTTCATCGAAATTGGGATATTGAGATTTTATTTTGAGCATGGGGGACCACAGCGTACCTCTGAAGAGTTGACCGTAAATGGGAACGGCAACTGACTACGTCGTCAGCTCGTTTAGTGGGAAGCGATTTTCCTCGACATTACTACCAAGCTTAACCATGTACGTGTATTATTGTGAACCTAGGTGATTCTAATAGTTCGACTGGAGTAATTTTCTCAGCGGAAAATAATATACTGCCGTCGGTTGAACCAGTTACCGATAGGCGGTGTCATACGGGGCGGCGGGATCTCGGGCAGTCTAGTCTAATCTATGCGTGGCTCTTTCAACATTTAGTAGTAAACAAAACACCCGTTATCACAAGTTGAGAGTAATCCTTCAATGATAAGTAAAATGTCGCTCCTTGCGGAGTGCCAATACCTTATGCTCAATCTGAAATTACTTAGGATTTGTTTAATCTTTTGTGTATCCAAATTTTCGTAGCTCATTCAAATAAATGAAATTTTGGGGCTTCCTAAAGCCCAACGAGGTTAGTCCTGCGTCCCTAACTGCAACGTCAGTCCGAGCTCAAACACCGGCATGAGCGTCGAACAGTCCACTAACTGCAAATTTATAAGCCATAACCATGACTAAAAACAAGCAAACAAATCCCTATAATTTTGGTGGGAAATTTTACCGTGGTCAGCTCAGGACAATTCGATAGTCCTAACTCCAGAGAGGCAAGTCATGTAACACATGGACGAGAGGCGTTCATTTTGATTTGTTCTGCCTAAGACCACGGGGAATCAGAATAACTTCGACTTTGGTGCCTACAATTTATCACCTTCCGTGCAATCGCTCAAAGTGCTCAAAACGGAACTCGACTAGGGGAGGCTTGTCAAAGAATGTGCAAAAACGTAGCGAATCAGCGTCGGGAACGAGATGTCCACCGACGGGCGTCAGCTCAACCTATACAGTGAACGAAATTTTTATGATCTGTTACATTTACTTCTGGAGAAAATAAATCTCCATGTCCTTGATTCTCCTCCTGACTTACAAGATTTGATTCGTGACCGCAATCACTAGTCCCATTCCGCGAGACGAAAGCTGTCTACGCGGGTCCTCCAGTCGTCGAATCCCATTCCAAACGAAAAACCAAAGCACGAGAAAGGAGAAACAAATGAAAGTATACGTCAAAACTTAAGCGTCGGAGCCGGTCAGTAAAGTCGACCGAATTCCGCGCTGCCGAAGTCGAACTGATTCCAAGAGTCGACGCGGTAGTCGTCGCCTCAGAATTTTCGTCTGTATTGAAGGATGGAGATTTTGTCGCCATCCAATCGTCTATGACCTTTTGACGCCCACTTTTTCAAGTTCAAACCCGGGCGCCCAATCGGAAAATTTCCCAAATTTTATTTTTGACAGCTATCGTAAACCCTGGGTCCCCTTTAGAGAGAGTCGGCTTCAATCGAAATCGCCGACATCAAATTTGAACCCTCCGAATACTCGGAGGTCAAACATCTTCAATGTTTAATCCGAATTCCTAATTTGAACCCTGTCCCATCTGTATTCTCAAAGTCCTGTCAATCAGCTTAAAATTCCTTACCCAAAATCCATCCGTTAAATCGTTATTCCCCTTACCTAACTAAAATTGTCCGTTATTCCCCAACTGTCCCACGAAAATGGTTGGATCACCCGTCAAATTTGAAATTTGAAACTCGACTTCTACCCATAGATTTGCTTGGAAAATTCTGAGAATCTGTCCTTGTTTCGGGTCAGTTTTGTCTTCATGTCCTCATTCATCAAATTTCGTTAGCTAACTCGTCGATTTAAGGCTTTAAGTTTTAAGTTTCTATTGTTCGACGAGTTAGCAGTCCCCATCCACCATCTACGTAAGCCTCCTAAGAGTCCATCTGGGGGCTAAATTTTTGCTAGCGATTTCACAGACAAACGTGCAAACATTGCGCGTTTATATGTTGGCTTATAAGATAAAGCCAAACATTCCTATCTGACAGCTTTTCAGATATCATGACAGCGCGCCTTTAGGCGTCCCAAAAGGGGGAACGGATAGCGGGAATGAGCTCGTTTTGCGGCTGGGGGCGCAGCACATTCCCCAGTATCCATAACTAGTCGGGGGTCTCAGAAACCCACAGGAGGGCCCTAAACATACCCCGTCCTGCCTAGTCGTTCGTGTCTAGTTCGTCCGTAAAACGAATTTAACGTCGTTTTGTATGTGCTGTCCTCGTTCGTCTTGTTTTTTTGTCATGTCCTTATATAGTCACGTCCCATATACATACATATATATCTCCCTATATATACCAGGGAATAACCAGAACCGAAATTTACCGGAACCGGAACCGTCCATTTAAACCGGATCCGGAACCGGAACCGGAACCTGGTCTTCGAAATTTATATATGGTAAAACAGATGACAGAAGAAATGAAGGTATAGTGGATTTAAAACGCATTAAAAATAACTTTTACATTAAACTTGATATATTGCGATGGTATTATTGGCTTTCTGAAATTATAAAGAGACTGAGGAAGCTAATAATGTTTATTTATCGATCAAATATGTCGGTTTTTGGACATGCAGAGCAAAAAATGTCTTCCACTATACACCACTGCGTATACTGCGTCAAATCGAATGTGCTTTCAAAGCTTGGAGCGTAGAATACACACTTTCGCTCTGTCTCCAGTCGCACCCCTTTACTACACATACGTTTGTGGCATGTTCTTCTGTAGGAAACTTGAAATTATGCGTTTATATGATTCTAAGAGAAAATAATAGATAGAAGGTAATTTTCTAATCATTGGTCAGAGACACTGTTTAGCCTAGCGTTGGACAAACAGTGCCCGTCAGTTAGATCATAATGATGATAACTTTCTAATCAGAATGCTATAAATGAGACACACTGTGATGCTGCTCGCACAGTTTCAATAAATACAGTTCATTGCCAAGAAAGCAGTTTCTAGCTGCGTTGGAGATAACGTTAGTTTACTTCAATTTAGACTGATTTACCAAGTTTACAAGCGCACTGGCGGGTGCTTGACGCAATTTATGTTAGCCAAGCATACCCTAAGTGCTTCTGCGTAAGCCATACTCTGTTACCGAGTTGGACCGGTTCAATTCAAACGTATTCCACACACTTCTGGATGTGTAAAATAGCTGCTACAAGCATCTACCTGGCTTTAATTTAAGAAACTCCTGCAGGTTATTGTTGTGAAAAATTCCTGCTCTAATAATGTGCTCTACTTACGTCTCACACGGCAAATTGGTTAGTTAATCTTTTATTTTGCTTGGTTGTATTGGAGCTTGATCATTGTATAATGTATATCACATATGTTTGGATTACAGGATGAAGCAAAAAACGTGGAAAATTTCAAACAAAATTTTTAAACCGGAATTCCGGTTCCGGTATGGTTTTTGCCCTTTGCCGGAACCGCAACCAGAACACGATTTTCGCCGGAACCGGAACCGGAATTCCGGTTACTCCCTGATATATACATACATATATATATATAATACTCATGAACACATAAACACACACTACACATGAGACACACGGGCGATCTGAGCGACAGAAAGATCGCTCAAGTTCGCATCGGAAACACACAAAACAACAATAGCAACAACAACCACGACGACAGCAGCGACAACCGACCAAAGAAGTCGGTTAGAGAGAGAAAAGAAAAGAAAACAAGAACACGGAGAGGAAAAAGAAAAGGCACGGGAAGGGAAGCGGGGCAAAGGAAACCCCTGGGCTGGGGTGAAATTCGGTCCCAGGACGAAGAACGGGGCCGAATGATACCAAACATGAGGGGGGTAGACGTAGTAGCGGGTCGGGACCCGCATTTGGGTTCCGACATATATAAGTATACAAGCTTCAGCGGGCTTTCCCGCGCTATCGGTTGGGCGAAGCGACGCCCGCCGGGTATCATTGAACTCGCTTTGGAAAGGCGAATCAAACGAGGGATACTAAAATACCCTGCCCGAAAGGCAGCGGTTAGAGGGGTACTAAAATCACCACAGATAGAGAGAGTGTCGAGGGTGGTGGGGTGCTTTTGTCGGACGTCCCGGGTTAACGGGGTAACGGACGGAGGCCCGCCGGGTATTTTTGGGAGATGTCTCGATGTGGTGAATACAATGAGGGGCGATTTGCCTACTTTCGAGTTAGGGATAAATTTTCCGTTGGTTTGTGCCCACATATAGTCGGTACTCCGAACTAGGGGCACTTTGGCGGCTTATTGCGGGCTAGCGGGAAGTCGGGAGAGGCCCGCCGTATATCGTTGTGTTCGCCAGGAGCAGGTGAGTAGAATGAGGGGTCGCATGGGCGAGTACGGGGTCAATACACGACATACGGAATTTTATGTCGGATTTTCATAGTGCGTTGTAAACCAGAAAAATAAGTTATATAACAGCGAAATGGCTGGTCCGGGCTGGTCTGGTCGAGACCCGCCTGGTCTCGTTAGCTGTTTCAATGGGTAAATTACTTTGAGACACACATAATTCCATATTTCGACGGTGGAAAGAAAGACCAGTTGCTAAGGCGCTGGTCAGGCAATTTGGGGACGTTAAAGGACGCTATAAAAAGGAAGGATTTGTACGGTGGGGGCGGGAAAAATAGAAGTACCGCGGCGTGAAAATCAAGCAATACACACATATATATACATAACTATATATCCATATATGCATAGGTTATGTCCACCCGGAACCATGGCACCAGCCAAACCTAGCGTAAGTAATGGCTGTTAGTTGAGCGTTCACCTGTTTGTCCCCAAGATATCTCGTGAAATCCTCCAGCGATTTGTGACATCTTGACCTCATTCGAAAGCCCAAAAATTCTCTACCGAAAAGTACTCGGGGTGTCTTCGGGTAAATCTCAACCGTTGAACGGTTACGGGCCGATAAACAAGCCCGATGCTCGTTGTTTCCGAATATTCGGAAGCTACCGTAACCCATTTGTTTCAGTTTATTTTACGCGACCATTAGGCTATATAATGCTTAAACCAGGTAAAATCGATACTCTTGGTTTTGATCACTTGTGCGGTAATGGTCTAGCTTAATTAACCAGTGCCCTCCTATTCCCGGACGGCCATAAATTTGAAGTTCCAATGGGGAAACAGGGGCTATTGGTCGTGTTCCGTTCGGAGTTTCTGTCCTAGCCAGTTAAATACTCTCCTACATTTTTGTCTTTCTGAGTTTAACCAAATGATCGAAGCCAGTTTCCTCTGGGCTCACTTGCGTCTTATCCAAATATACAATCATAAAACAGATCATGCAATGACAAGTTATATCAATGACAAAGAGCATAGCAATGGCAGAATGCATGTGTAATATAGCAATAAGCAACGCACTTATCGGTAACCATGGCATCCATGGCTGTTAGACATGAAAATTTTGTTCCTGTAAACTTTGTCTGGCTCGATTTGAGGCACGTTTAAACAATTTTAACGTCGAAATCTTGTAAAATACACGTAACGGACCGGAATGGCCCTGTTACACAATACTCACCAGCAATGGCTGTCGCGTTTCGAGCGAACAAAAACATCGAACAGGAATCGCACAAAATTTACTAATCCGCGAACACGTATCGAACAGTGCTTGAAAAAATTGTAAAAAAGCGCACCAAAAATTTTGATCAATTCCGAACAAAACTCGAAAAATATTGCGAACTACCACCGAGCGAACATGCTGTATGAAATTGATTGTGGAAAAAAGGACAATATTTTGTCGTTCAAAAATAATTTCCACCAAGTCGGTCATTGTCACTTGTCTTGTGTGTCATTAAATTGTAGTTATTTATACGACGAGGGAAACCGGATCGACTGTGATTATTTCTAAGTTTCAACAAGATAATATACCAGATAAGATGTGATTGGGGAAATTGGCAACCATTGTCAGCATATTTCGAAACTATCGAATGCTTTATTTCTCTCTCCTATGACTTGAAACAGAGACATTTGCAAAAATTGTGAATCGTATATAACTTTTATGAAAGATTAAAATTTCAGCTTTTATTAATTTTAGCTCATAGACCCATTATGGTCGTCTGCGTTCAGTTAACTTGAAAAATGTATGCAGTATCCTTTTATCTGCCTTTGAACATCCCATCGTGGAACGAGATCCGTAAAGTTGGTTTGAAACAATGAAGGCTGCGTAATTTATCGAATAATTAACCCATATAACCCCATCGTTCACCTCTAACAAAAAAGAAACGCACTCTAATTAAAATCATGAAAATTTCACACCTAGGAATTTTTAAGCTGGTTGGTCAAAAACTACGAATTTTTAAACTGCTTGGTCAAATGCTTGGTCAAAAACTAGGAATTTTTAAATTTTTTAGTCAAAAGCTAGGGATTTTTAAACTGTTTGGTCAAAAACTAGGAATTTTAAACTGTTTAGTCAAAAACTTAGGATTTTTCACAGTTTGGTCAAAAACTAGGAATTTTTAAACTGCTTGGTCAAAAACTAGGGATTTTTTAACTGCTTGGTCAAAAACTAGGAATTTTTAAACTGCTTGGTCAAAAACTAGGGATTTTTTAACTGCTTGGTCAAAAACTAGGAATTTTAAACTGTTTAGTCAAAAACTTAGGATTTTTCACAGTTTGGTCAAAAACTACGAATTTTTAAACTGCTTGGTCAAAAACTGGATTTTCTAACTGCTTGGTCAAAAACTAGGAATTTTTAAATTTTTTAGTCAAAAGCTAGGGATTTTTAAACTGTTTGGTCAAAAACTAGGAATTTTAAACTGTTTAGTCATAAACTTAGGATTTTTCAGTTTGGTCAAAAACTAGGAATTTTTAAACTGCTTGGTCAAAAACTAGGGATTTTTTAACTGCTTGGTCAAAAACTAGAGATTTTTACTCTGCTTGGTCAAAAACTTGGGATTTTTTAACTGCTTGGTCGAAAACTAGGAATTTTTAAACTGATTGGTCATAAATTAGTGATCTTTAAAGTGCTTTGTCAAAAAGATTGAAGCTGTCGACGAGAAGTTTCAGTTTTGGTCGAACGTCTTTATATCTAATATCGAGTAGGTATTTGTATCGCCAAAATCGTAGTTGCCAAAAAGCACCGTTTGTTTGTGGGCCAAACTGTAGAGTGAACACAAAACTAGGTGATCAGTTAGATTTTATTTCGCGTCATATAAAAAATCTGCGAAATTCCCCCTAACGTAATCACCGGTTAGGCGTAACTTAGGCAAAATAGGGTTTCCTACAGTTGAACGCAACATGACGAATTCTGCTCGCTATATATGCTCTGTGTCAATAATAGATAAATTATTGATATGCGACAGATAGTTTTGAGATGTGGCAGGCGTAACCTTTTCATTCACCGGATTTGAGGGATTAGTCTATTTGACGAATGTGTTATAATAACGGCTAGGACACGCTACTGCGTTAGTGTGGGTTGAGCCCCAACCCCGAGAATTACATGTAATAACGGCTAGGACACGCTACTGCGTTAGTGTGGGTTGAGCCCCAACCCCGGGAATTACATATAATAACGGCTAGGACACGCTACTGGGTTAGTGTGGGTTGAGCGCCAACCCCGGGAATTACATGTAATAACGGCTAGGACACGCTACTGCGTTAGTGTGGGTTGCGCCCCAATCCTGGAAATTACATGCAATAACGGCTAGGACACGCTACTGGGTTAGTGTGGGTTGAGCCCCAACCCCGAGAATTACATGTAATAACGGCTAGGACACGCTACTGGGTTAGTGTGGGTTGAGCCCCAACCCCGGGAATTACATATAATAACGGCTAGGACACGCTACTGGGTTAGTGTGGGTTGAGCCCCAACCCCGGGAATTACATGTAATAACAGCTAGGACACTCTACTGGGTTAGTGTGGGTTGAGCCCTAACCCCTGGAATTATATGTAATTTACAACAGTCAAATACATTGTGGGTATTGGGCGAATGATGATGACGAAAAATAACCACCATCGAACTGCGAATTTATTGGGGGGGGCACGCCAGATTGCTCGAACAAAGCTAAGGAAAGGTGTTCAAAGCACGCCATGCGGCGCTTTGGGACGCTTTAAAACGCAGTTTCCACGGATGTTGCAAAACGCTACGTGTATGATCCCTGCCTACGAAACGGACTACGTTGCTCCGGTGTATAGTGAATCCGGGTAATCTCGACGCCTTTAAATTTTGATACAATTTATACATGACTAGAATCAGGGTAATCTCGACACTTGATTGGTGTAAACTCGACACTATATATGGCAAATAAGCCACGAATTGTGCGTGCGCAAAACCGAGCGAAAGAGCAAACGAGCTTGAGAAAAGTTGAGGCAATCTCCAAATGAGTCAGAACATCCACAATGTTGAGGTAAACAAGCTAAAATAGCAATGAGTTTAATTCAGCCCAGTTTTCCGATGACATTTGGAGCACAACATCTACAAATGAAAATTCCTGTAGTCTTCTTTCCGCAACACCGTGGGCGTATTCTAAACACTGAAACCAGCTCTGTCCAGATGCATCGTAAGTCCAGTTTTGGCCACATCCTGCACAGTAGCACACTTTGCTGTTGTGTCATCGCCGTTTGTTGGTTGCTAACGAAGTGCGTTTATTTTGTTCCTTCTCTGGAACGTAATTAAGATGCACTGGCAAAGCAAATATGTATATATTGACAATAGTTTAGGAGTATTAAGCTATCGCAACACATAACAAAAGTATTACAAACATTTCGTTGTTATAAATGCCCAATATATTTTGCAGTTCCTGTGCCATCACCCAAGCTTGAATAGTTTTGCCTAGCATTAAATGTTGACTGTCTGACTAGCGATTACGCTAACAAAAACCAATACTCACGTTGTAGCATTTGGTTCGAATGTCAATTGATCGAGTATACCGAAACATGTTTGGATAAATGACATTAAGAGCAACTAAGGTTAAACGTTAAAATATAACACAACAAATCTATAAAAATCAAATATTTCAAAAATCAGTTAACCATATTGCACCTGATCGCACATCGCTTTGCAATTAATTAAACGCTGTTCCAAACCATATCATACCCTGCCGCACAGTTGCGGCAAAAATGCATGCTAAAACCTGCTGAACGCTCAATAGTCCCGTTCTTTACTACACTGCTGCAAACACCCGGCACTGTTTTAAGTAGAGCAGAGGGAAAGCAGAAGGCACTCCCCGCAAAACGCCCATTAAACGGCCGTTTTGTTACCATGGTCTCCGAGTGGAAACAGCAAGGTCCAGACCGAATTAGCGTGACCCCCTCGTTTCCAAGGCGTGAAGAAGCCAGACTGATAATTTTTAATAGCTTTATAAATGAATTTATACGTTAAAGTTGGGATTTCATAACTTTCAGGCTGCAAATCGGATCTAAAAGTTGAAGAAGTTCGTTTCGTTTATCAAACCGATTAATTAATCAAACCGATCAATAAGGGGCGATGTTAGTATGCCGCAATTTATGTTAAACTACAGTCGCTAAATCGTTTCATAATTACATTTTAATACCTAAGATTGGGCATGATTGTCCATATTTCAAGATTGATATTAAAATTTGTATAAATCTGAAAAATATATGAACCGCTTCACGTTAGCCATTATGTTACTATTGTTAAATGAACAGGGAAAACAGTGCCGTATTAACTTCACTGATATATTCAGTTTCCTAAAAAAGCTCACCGATTCACTAACATAATAAAAAATATCAAGCTTGTTAAGACCAGCTGATCGATCCATGCTATGAAATTTTTCAATGAAAATAACGTCCAGAAATTCCAGCGCTTGCTTCATACCTTCAGGATCCCACTGTTTAAGTTTATGTCGGAGATTTTTATTAGCCTTCTTTGAAAATTCGACGACAATTTAAGATTTACGCGCCCTGAACCCCTTTTTTCTGATGGATTTACGCACCACTAACTGTTTAATCCTAGCCATAGTATAAAAGCTATAAAGCTAAAATAAGTATAAACCATCTTTAGATTATGACTGTCGAGAATATCCCAAACTGTCGGGATTCCCTGAAAAACTGTCGAGAATGCCATAAATTGCAGAAATTTTAAAGCCTCGCCGTTTGGTACTGTCGTGGCATACACACTGCTCTTAATGTCATAATAGTTGCACCAATTGCTACAGTGGACAATATGCTTTATTTTGATACCATACTTGCCGATCGGGGAATAAATGTTTCGCTCAGCACCGCGGATTTACTCGGTCTGCCTTAACAATTACGAATAGGATCAATTTCGAAACAGACAAGTTAGTTTGCGTAAACTGCCAAAACAGCAGCTGTTAAAAAAGGCGGTGAAGTGGACAGTGTAATGCTCTATCTTTGCGTAAAGTTGAAACAGAATATTTCAGTTTTTTATGGTACACATGTTGTTTTCTCAAAGTGTCGACATTACCCGAAGTGTCGACATTACCCGAATTTGCTATATATAAATTTAGCAAGGGATATAGAATGGGGTATGTGAAAACCAAGACTAAGTTCTATATACTTGTGATTCTATTTAAGTAAAAGCAATGTGAATTTTGACTGATTAGAGTCGTTCCGGATCGACCATACTCTGTCAAATGTTTAGCAGCGGTCCGGAAAGGCTTTTGCGGTCCGCCATTACAGTGAAACAATAGTTCCCACTAAAAGTTTTGTTTGATAAGTAGGCAGACTACAGACTATATTGGATTGGGACAGGCACACCTTTTCATTTTTAGTGTTCTTTTAGTATGGCGCAGACAGACAGAGATAAAAATCATTCATTCGGTGTTGCTGTGAGTAGTATAGGGGGAGCAGTTGGACCTCAGGATCGAGGAGTGTGGATCAGTGGATTTGACCTTGAAACTGCGTGCTGCGTGTGTGGTAATTAGTGTTTTCATTGAAGCGTGAGGTGCGTGTTGTATGTTTACAGCATCGAGGATTTGACCTTGACGAATTTTTACACAGCACATGCTTATTTACAGACCTGGTAAACATAATACTTCAATTCTGTTAACAGTATATATACTAAACATAACTCATCAATAAGTAATTGCGGGATACTAAGCACCCGAGATGTTACATTGAACGTCCTTTCAATTCTCGATATACCCAGCTGCGGTTCGTGTGCTTAATATTCCACAATTTTCCACTTTTCTGAAATATTTTTGTCAAACCATGTCTGAATAGTAAGTCATTCCAAATCTAATTTTGCATAATTTCAATACATTAACTCAGTATTTCTATATTCCAGGCCTATCAACTCATATCAAATACAGCACATCTGTTATACTTTTATTTACATAACCACCGCATTAAAATAAAGCAATTGATAATAATTACACCAAAACAAACAACCCAATCCTTGGCCTTCTCAGTAAACGATTTTCTAAAAAATTATTTAAAATATTTACTCCCCTTCACTGCTAATTCCTGTAAGCTGTAGTTCTCTATATTTTTAATGTTATCCAAATTATAACTCCATCGTTTTAGCAACTATATTTTTTCTAATTCCTTTAGTTAATTAACCCTCCACATCTAGTACAACAAAATTCATTCCCAAAGTCTGTACATTATTAATCCTTAGAACATCCCATTTCTTAGTCCGAAAATATGCTTTTACAACACAGTAATCTATAAAAACAATAATTAAATAGTCACCAAGTTAGTACCGAACCCTATTTTCAAACTTTCAAAATATCCACGTTTTTTTAAATCATAAGAGGTTTAGTACTAACCCCATCACTAAGAACAATACGCTTCGGATAAAAATATGTTATACTGTCCCTCTGCTGTTGGTATTGCATCAAGTCCGTCCCTTTCATCCTGAATCCGTAATTAGTTCCACCTTCCTTTTCTTTCGTTTCTAACACCCCCACAAACATGCTTTTATTTACATTGTTAGTCACTTTTGATAGTCCTTTCGTTGACACCTTTACTCCCCCATCCGCCTTCCACCCATAGTATGTCTTCGAATTCAGAGCCACCATCCCATCCCCGCTCCACTCGAGTTTAAATAGGCCTGGGGTGCGCTCCGAATACTTATCGGTGGCAAAAAATTTTGCTATTTCAGCTTCTTGTCCTCTTTCGATTAGCATTGATATTAGGTCCTGGCCGGCTATTGCAAAATAGAAGGAGTCCGTGTCCATCTGAATCAGCTGGAAGTTCTCTTTGCCCAGCCTACGTCGAAGGAACACGTATAGCTCCAGCATTCGAAGCTTCGCGTACTGGTAGACGAAGAACGGTATAATATTGGGGAGGTCCATTGCCACCTGAAACATAAATCATCACCATAAGTAATTGGTTAGCATAACAAACATAAAATAAAAAAATCTGAACATAATACGCAACTGATATTAGATTATATTGGTTTAGATGCTTATAAAGAACCTGGTTGAGCCAACTGATATTAGGTACAACGTTTTAATTTAACTGTAATATGCAACTCACCCTTCGCGATCACCTGTATAAACATATCTATTTCTGGTAACAAACAACACCAAAGAAACCATACAGAATACTGGAGACACAACAAACGTAATTTAAATTAAAGAAATCTGTACATACTACGCAAGTTATACTAGCCCATACTTTTTAATCTCACTCTAATATGATACCAGAACTTCAAATCCTTAGGATGTTTCTTACATATTTCTCTATAAACATATCTTCCAGTCATACACAAGCACTTCAAATATATTCTGAGATACTCAAACAATACTATATCCTACACAAAAGCTATCAAAGTCATCGTTCCAATATGCCACTCGTATAAACATATAATAACCACTCTCATTACACTTCTATTCCAAATAATAAATATCCTTACCTTTCTTTTGCTCATGTGGACTTGGAATATACCGTCGTCTATTTCTTCCATCTTTTTAAAATGCCCGTCACGAATCATCCTTTGAGCCTTGGCAGCCGTGTTAAATGAGACATCTTCGAATCGAGTTTTGTCCATCGCCAGTCTGCCGTAACAACTGTTACCGAAAAGCTTCAGCATTTCACCAAGTATTTTCTTGGACTCATCGGTGTCAGCTGCTCGGCGACCGTTAGCCACTTCCTCGCTAAGATGCTCGAAGGCTGCTACTCGTTGATACTCCACGAACTGGTAGACGCGTGTGACATGGAGGCCGTGTTTCATGTAGAACCGTAGTAACGGCGTAGCCAGTAGTATTTTTGTGCCGTGGTACGATCCAATCAGAGACCGCCTGGGAGACTTCATTATCCCCTGTTGCTCGGCGTAGCTTTGCATATGCTCCCCGATATCGTCTATTGATATCTCCACGTTCTTAAACACCGGGGGCATTTCTTCCCAAAAGTCCCTAGCGGTTTCGTTCCAATATGGCACTTGTATATCTACTTCCGCTATACCAAAGGTCTTGTCGTTCCGTACGGCCTCTAGTATTTCCTTCGTTGTGATAATGTCCCTCTCGAAACATGTGTTGGCGTTTAGCCGCTTCCACTCGCTCCACTCCGGAGTATCGATGTTGTTGCTTATGTAGTCGTCGAAGGCACATTCTTTGTCCCATATGAACTCACAATCTACTTGCTTCTCGAAATATTCATGTTTTCTCGCGGTGTCCTTCTGCCGCTTATAGTAGTCTTCGTCCCTTTTTTTGGTAGACACACAGCAACAACCATGCCAGTAACAACCGTCGTATTCTATGACAATGGCTTTGGCGTTACCGTACCTGCCAGCTGGTATATAGCCATCCACGTAGTACCTAGTAATGCCGTTTTGGAACATCTTTTGCCCTCCGTTAAACCTCTGCTGAATTACCACGTCGTCTCCACCTAATCTAGTGCACAGTTCCCGGCGTTGGTATTCTAGATACATTAGCTCCTTCAGGCCATGACTGTAGCCTTGTACCCGTTTCATCTTTATCCTAGCGTTCCGTGACACTGCCTCGTAGAATTCTTCTCGGCTCTCTGACTGCGTCGGAACTTCCTCTCCTGGATCTCGTAGCTCCGGTCGCCATACTGAAAACACTCCGGTAGGCATCTCCTGGCACAATGACCATAGATATAGTCCATTTGCGTCGTATCCCACTATTTTAGCTACGTTCTTGCCGCCCCGTATTGTCGTCTTTCCGACTTCGTGATATCGGTGGAACACAATAGCTGGCCCGCCAACAATGTTGTCTTTAATTAACCCATGTAAGTCTTTCCACTTCTCGTTGAATAGCGTAAACAATCCGCCATTTGGTAGTCGCTGAAACATTCGCTTCATAGCAACACCTGGGAGACTTATAGCCTCCTTGAACATGTCGACACCCCATGCTTGGAAGAAATCGAACATTTTCTGAACGGCTTCTAGGAAGGGCGCCACGTCCAGGTTGTTGTACCACTCCAGCATATCCCGCATACATCTAAAATATTTAAATCATTATTTAGGGTCATAGTATAACCAAACATACTAAAAGAATACATTAAACAAGCTTCTTTCAACAAAATGCCCTGAAATTGCAATCCCAACCTTATTAAACAAACATCTTTCATCAAAATTATCTGAAACTCTAATAATAAACTAGTTTTATCACAGCAATTTACATAATTTCATAACCATTTCATCTATTTGCACCATCTAATCAACGTCATATTTCCAGTAAGCACATCAGTTCTTTCAGAAACTATCCTTGAACACCCGGTCGTTTTCTGTTCCCTCGCAATAAAAACAACTTCTGTTAAATTACTATAGCTAGTCTACCAAATCATACTAAATAATACATAACTCTACTATAACTGTTTTTCACTCACTTGAAGCCTTCTTCTTTCCACACGTTTTGAACATATTCGTAATCTTCGGCACTAAGCTCCTTCTGACGTAACGAACTGTAGAACGCGGCTCTAGGCGGAAGATCGTTGTCATTTAGTTGCTCTAGGCTTTCGAACCACTCATACGGCCATACACCTTTAGCTTGCTCCACGTTAAACGCCCGTAGAAACTTGTCGTAACTTGTTCCAGGGGCTAGGTAGTTGCTAATGTCGAGGAAGAGTAGCGAATCTGTTGATAGGCTCATAAACGAGTTGTTCTTGGTTATGGCATTGTTCAATTTAGCTCCGCGACGAATTAGATGTGGCACGTAATATTGCTTGATTAAGTTTAGGTCGAATTTACCGCTATTAAATCCTAAGACCACAAGCTGCTTGAGCCACGCCTCGAATTTACGTAGATACATTGTCCACTTTCTGGTTTCGTAAGCCTTGCCTTTCGCCTTCTTCAGTGCTCCTTCATTAGTGTCACCATTTTTCTTTAGCTTCGTTAACTCCTTCTCATATTGTTTGTTTTCGGCACATTTTGATTTAAGGTCGTTGTATATGTCGCCGTACTTTTCCCTCATAATATCGAACCCTGCATCGGAAATTTCGCACAAGTATGCGTCCATCTCTGGTATTATATCTTCAGGTTCACCAATGAAGCACCGCGGTTTCGTATACTCGGGAACATTGCTGCACACCGAAACACTAGCTGGAATAAGGCGCTTCGTGTACACCAACTTCCGCTCCGGGTTCTGTAGCTGCGAATTCTCCTCGAAACGGGCTTCAAAGTCGAAGGTAGCTCGGAATGGGTAGAATCTGTCGCATATATAGAATCCTTCTTCCCCTAACTCATCGTGAATAGTTTTTGGTAGCCCGAAACCACCCCCTTTGTATATATATTTGGTACCCAGTTCCCCACATTCCTCCACATGCCGCTTGAAATTGCCCACTCTGTCCCAAACTTTGTCACAATTATCACACCTCCATGATTTTGTATATCGTTCTAAGTTATTTATGTATGAAAAATGGTTCTCGAATAAATTTAAGTTCAGCGTTTCTCCGTATAACCCTCTGGATTTGTGTATAAGGGTCGCTGTTGGGGTATTAGGTACATTGGGTATGGTACCATCTGTGTCACCTTTTTCAAGTATAACCGCATTGTCTCTGCTCGGTAGGCTATTATCAGCATCACTTAACTCATCGTGGTCTTCCTCCGCCATATCGTCAATAAACGCGCATTTTTTATAACTGCCTTCACCCTCTTCGTCACCCTCCGCCATTAACTCGTCGTCGCTGTCGAAATCATCGCTGTGTATATTGTGTGGGCTCGAAATTTGGTTCCACGACTTTTCGCATAGCATTATGTAATGTACTATCTATGTACGCATTTTCATTGTCTAATTCGTATATTGCATTATTTATTTTAAATAAGTCTTCCAGGTCGTACAAATCTCAGTAGTATTAATCCCACCAAAGTTAGTTATATTTATATTATTACACCAAATGTCAAATAGTTCTTGAACGTGACCCTCAAATTTACCATGATCCACTGTTTTGAAACCTTCGTGAAGAGCCAGGCATCTAAAGAAGCATAAATTATCTCGGTAAGAACGACCATAATCGTCCTTAACTAACCCAACTATACTTTTATTTCGTGTTATGTAGTCTGGTAGCTCTGTAGGAGTTCCGATTAATGCATGGGAATTAGTTTATTTATATTACAGTCATATTAGTTACTCTGTGAACTACGAATTTGGTATTTGACCTTTGTTGCCTGCCCATTCCATAATATCTGCCTTATTAATTTCGTCCACAAAATCTGGAAATCTTGGCGGTTCCCAATAAACTTTGGCCTGTCGAAGTAGCGGGTGTTATTGCTGCTTAGAAATAAGCTCCTCGCTTGTTGTAATGTTCCGAAGAATGAAACCAAAGTTAATGTTCCACTTGGCCTTCCACTTCTGAACCTCGTAGACGCTGGATAGGCATTCGTTTATGTAGCTCGGTGATAGATTAGCCAGGCGAAAGTTGTAGCGGTCCTGTACAGCCCTGTTGAGGTGATAAGGGGTCCGTATCTGATGCCAATTGTCACGCATAGCACATCCTCGCCCGTGTACACAACACTGTCTTCTTTCGGTAGCTTATGGCCATCGATAAACGTTTGTCGTGGTTTACGAGGAAACTTAGCCTCCAACGGCTCTGGTTGCTCTGATGCTTTTCGTTTCATAGCTGCTGGTTTTTGATGAACATTCGTATGTGGCGATATAAATTTGACGTTGTTGAAAATTTCTTATCGCACATAGGGCATTGGTTGTCTGAATTCGCTGATGTAGGTTGGTTGTTCATTATCATCCTATAATAGCTACCGTGTGAGCACGGTTGTAAGGTGACGGTCCCTGGCTATCCCCCTGCGACTATAAAATGAGGGCTATATTAAAATGACACGTATACTCATCGTGCATAATTGTGCGCCAGAGTGGTAATTTCGTTCGAAGAAGGTACCTTTACAGGGGGTGTTCGTTACAATTACTATTTTATGGGAAGATTTATATATCGACAGTTCTACCCTTGATTTTAGCTCGTTTCATTCCGCACGAAGCTCCTTTAGCAAAAAACAAAACCTATGTTCATAATAGAAAACCCAAGATAGACGCCTGACTCGATGCAGGGTCGATATTATGAGGGAAAAGTACGGCGACATATAGATGATGAAAATCAAAATGTGCCGAAAACAAACAATATGAGAAGGAGTTAACGAAGCTAAAGAAAAATGGTGACACTAATGAAGGAGCACTGAAGAAGGCGAAAGGCAAGGCTTACGAAACCAGAAAGTGGACAATGTATCTACGTAAATTCGAGGCGTGGCTCAAGCAGCTTGTGGTCTTAGGATTTAATAGCGGTAAATTCGACCTAAACTTAATCAAGCAATATTACGTGCCACATCTAATTCGTCGCGGAGCTAAATTGAACAATGCCATAACCAAGAACAACTCGTTTATGAGCCTATCAACAGATTCGCTACTCTTCCTCGACATTAGCAACTACCTAGCCCCTGGAACAAGTTACGACAAGTTTCTACGGGCGTTTAACGTGGAGCAAGCTAAAGGTGTATGGCCGTATGAGTGGTTCGAAAACCTAGAGCAACTAAATGACAACGATCTTCCGCCTAGAGCCGCGTTCTACAGTTCGTTACGTCAGAAGGAGCTTAGTGCCGAAGATTACGAATATGTTCAAAACGTGTGGAAAGAAGAAGGCTTCAAGTGAGTGAAAAACAGTTATAGTAGAGTTATGTATTATTTAGTATGATTTGGTAGACTAGCTATAGTAATTTAACAGAAGTTGTTTTTATTGCGACGGAACAGAAAACGACCGGGTGTTCAAGGATAGTTTCTGAAAGAACTGATGTGCTTACTGGAAATATGACGTTGATTAGATGGTGCAAATAGATGAAATGGTTATGAAATTATGTAAATTGCTGTGATAAAACTAGTTTATTATTAGAGTTTCAGATAATTTTGATGAAAGATGTTTGTTTAATAAGGTTGGGATTGCAATTTCAGGGCATTTTGTTGAAAGAAGCTTGTTTAATGTATTCTTTTAGTATGTTTGGTTATACTATGACCCTAAATAATGATTTAAATATTTTAGATGT